>JAQZBX010001074.1:49888-89878 GCA_029593785.1 Cabassous unicinctus | reverse complement strand
CTGTGTGTGCATTTATCTTAGCAGGAAATTTTCAAATATATGTTTTTAAAAGAAAGTGAACCTGTAATATATGCTTTGTGAGTCCTTATATAACCAAGAAAGTGTTTCTATTACTTTTGTATGTGAATAAGACCTAGTAATAGTATAGAAATCTTGGGTCACAATTTTTTTTTACCCTTTAAAACTCTGAGGAAATGATATCATAATCTTCTTATGTTTCATGTTACAGAAGAAAAACCTGAGAATAGATACTTTGTGGGGTTTTTTTCTTTTATAGATGACCAGTATTTTCTGCCTAGATGCATGTCAAATTGTTGTTGTTGTTTTCTCTTGAAGTTTACAACTTTCATCATAATACAGTTACTTGTTGGGTTATTTTTATTAGTATTTTCTGTGTTTTTGTGTTTTTTTTAGATGGTACTGGGGATTGAACCCAGGACCTCGTACATGGGAAGCAGGTGCTCAACCACTGAGTTACACCCACTCCCCAAAGAATTGGTTTTTTCATTTGTTTGTTTATCTGTTTGTTTTTAGGATGTACCAGGGATCAAACTCAGGACCTTCTACATGGGAAGCAGGCGCTCAACCATTTGAGCTAATCCATTCTCATTCTGTGATTTTTTTGAGCTCATTCAGTTTGCAAAGCCAGAACTTTATTCCCTAACCCACACAAGTGTCATTTATTTTGTTTTATTTTTTAATATTGCTTCCTTTCTATTTGTTCTGACATCCCCTTCAGGAACACTCACTTTCTAAATGCAGGATGTCCACCAACTGTTTACCTCAGCTTGGATTGTCCTTATTTCTTTGTCATTTACGTCTGCATTTTGGGAGATTTTTATCATATATTCTGTACCACTGATTTGATTTACTGTGGTGTTATTTCCACTTCTATGGCCTTTTAAAATTATGTTCTTAAATGTTTACTTTTAAAACAGTTCTTTTATTTTATCTTATATTCATTTTAAATTTCTGCCTGCCTCTCAGACCAGTTCCAATTTCAAATCTGTTTATTATATTATCAGCTCATCTTTCTGGTTTTATTTAATAGAAATCATGCTTCTCCAATATTTGCAGGGCCATGAAATAGTGTATAAAATACATTTTTGTTTCCTTCAATAACTTTTTAAAAGATGCTTTTCTCTATGAATAGGATAATTTTATTTGTATGTAAGTGTTGGGGTGTGTGTATGTAGTCAAATAAAACTGAAACCTGAGACTCTAGGAAAAGACAGTTCGTGCCTCACAACACCAGAGCATATGAGCATATGAGAAACTGATTTCTCTAACTATTTCTAAAAGCAGAGTTACAAGGTAAGGCTAAAAACAGGAGAAATTGTTGAAAATCTTTACAAGGATTCCCCCTACCACGCCATTTATCCAGCCAAAAATACCTTCTCTGGAGAGACAAAATCATTGAGAATACAGAGCCAGAGGCTGGGGCATAGCTGATGGTGAAGGTCAGATATCCTGAAAATGGGATTGGAGATCCAGGCAAACAATACTTACTGAGCTATGAGACCCCTATTAATTCATGGACTGGAGGTTTCTTTTCTGGGAAAATGGCTCCCCAGAAAGGGACCTTCAGGTATTGACACTCAGGGGCTACCAACTGACAGACCCTGCCCCCCCTTCCCCCACAGGCAATCCAGTCTTCACTTTTACATATGAACATATGGCCATGGTTCACCACACATTTCAGAAAAGCCTCCAACAGGAAAGACGGGCCAAAATAAAATACACTTGGAGGAAACGGAGACAATGTAGAAAGCAGGAAAAGAAAAATTTAAGTTAAAAAAAAAAACAGTATTAATAGCCTCAAAGTAATCAGAGAAGAGTTTTGAATCATGAAATAACATTCTGCTATTTTTAAAAGGAACTTGAAGAGAACAATTAAATAAAATGTTACAAAAGAAAGGAAGATAATTGAGGAAATCTCCAGAAAGTAAAGCAACCACACAGGAAAAGAAGGGAAAAGAAAGGAAAATAATAATAAAATCTGAGAAGGGGTCCAGGAGGTCCAACATCTAAATAATAGGAATTCCAGAAGGAGAAAAACAGGGAAAAAAAAGGAAGAGAAAGAAATTATCAAAGAAATAATACAAAGAGATTTGCCATATCTGAAGGAAATGGGTTTCTACACTGCAAAGGCCTAAGTGTCCAACATAATAGATATTATGAATATGCCACAACAATGAATATCATTGTAAAATTTCAGAATACCAGGGATAAAGAGAGAGAATGATAAGGACTTCCAAATTCTGTCATCAGTTATTTCCAAGCCACAACCCCGATTCCAGCCAAATTATAAATCAAATGCCAAAGTAAAATAAAGGGAGTTTCAGACTGTCAAGGTCTCAAACAATTTGCCTCTTCGGCTCCTTTCCACAGGGAGCCACTTATGAATGTGTTCCACTGAAACAAAGGAGTAAACCATGAAAGAAGGAGACAGGGAAATCAGGAAACTGGAGGTCCTACGCCATTAGAGACTAAGAGAGTTCTAGAATAATGGTGAAAGGAGGTCTCAGAATGACAGCAGGTATAGAGAAAAACCATTCCACATGGGGTTGGGAGAAAGGAGGGCTCCAGGAGCTAGATCCCAGGTCTGCTTGAATAGCATGAAGAGATTTACTTTTCATTTGGAGAGTTTAGCAAAAAATTAGTTATAGGTGCATAGAAACAATGCAAGCAAACCGAAAAGAGGCACTTATTAACTCAAGCTAAAACAAAACATGGTACAAGAAAGGAAATGTAATACCAACACAAATGTGGCTCAATTTGAACAATATTTATATAGTCATAATAATGTAAATGTGAATTATTAAAACATGTAAATGTTATTAAATAATATAAATGCTGATTACTAATGAAATAAAAATGTTGATATGATTATACCTGAGAGACATGGGGGAAGGAATGTATCTCCTATAATAGAAAACAATATCTAAACCTAAAACATAACCAGCACACTGTGTTAGTTAAAAGATGTTAGGCCTAAGTGATTGCCTCAGAGGAATGAGAATGTGGAAAAGGAGTCTTTTAGTTGACTTTTTAAACTAGTACTACTAAATATTACTTTGATAAAAAATAAAAATAGTAATATAAAAGTAAAATAAAACGAATGATAAAGGAACATATGTAAAATATGTCCTTCCTCCAGATTAGCTATATGTTCATTTCTTTTTATTTTGGAATTATTCACAGGGTCCGTTTTGTTTTCTAGTGTCTGATAGTGAAATAGTAAAATGCCTATTTAAGACTGGTATTTCCCTCAGAAACAGGGTGAGAGATTCTTATTGGTTTGCTGTTAAAGGACAGATTTCAAGGTGATCAGCTTGGGGGCAAGATCAATGACCAGTAGCTTCAAGGACATATGAACAGGGATGGGGGTCTGGAACTTCTGGGGCAGGAGTATGTGTGTATTGGGGGGGTGGCAGATTTCACCTCTAGAGGATTTCTTCTACATTTCTCCTAAAGCTGCAATTCCGGGGTTAGACCAGCTGTCGTGCAGCTCCCCTCCCAGAGCAGGTATGATCTCCTAGACTGTTCAAGGAGAGATTCCTTTACAATCTTTATCAGCCATTTGCTACCCAGCTCTCTCTAGCAACTCCCCAGCTGCTGGCTTTTTGGTATAACTGCCCATACTGGAGGATCTGCAGGCCAGATTTATCAAGGAAGCTCGCTGCTGCTGCATCAGTGAAGATCATTTCTGCCTCAGGAATGACTTTTCCAGAGCTGTTGCCACCAATGCCACTGAAGGCTTCTGCTCAGTTCACCCAGCCACCCAACACCGACCATTTCTTCTGGCAGCGAGTGGGAAAGAGACTCCAAACACTGCTGTCTCCATCCCCTGTATTCTTATCTACCCCAAGTTTACCAGGTCCACAATTTCTTCCACCAGCGCCTCACAAATTTACAAAACTCCCTTGCAGATATTATTACAGTTCCACCCTGGGGAGTCTTTTATTTTGATCTCCCATTGAATCCAACAGAAATTCCTCGAGGTGTCTGTCATTTGAGTAAATTTAATTTCCAGCTGTCAGTACTGAAGAACATTTTTTCATGAATTTTTATATTGTCTAGGTCTTTTCTTCAAAGGCATAGCTAAGTATTAATTCCATATAAATCTGCCTAGAATAAATATCATAATTAGATAGTTGCAAGCTGCAGAAAACACAAAACAAGATTATAAAACAAAATAAAAGTTTATTCCTCCCTCACTTAAAGAGGTCAAGAGGTAGGCATCCAGAGTTGACATGGTAGCAACTTTCTGCTCCTTGTTCTGCTATCCCTAGGGTGTGGACCTTGTATTCATTGTCCAAAATGGCTGCTAGAACTCCACCCATCAAACCTGTGTTCCAGACAGGAGACTGGAGGATGGAGCAAGGAACAGTGTGCATATTCCTTTTAAAGGACACTTTTTAAGGTCACACCCATATTGCATGTGTAATATAGTAATGGGTGGTAACATAATATAAGAAAGTAGACTATATGGGTCATGCTATCCAGGATCTTAAAACCTGGTCATGGAATACTTTGAGACCAATTTCAGGAAGCAAATGTTATCATCAGTCTTATCTTCTACCAACAAATCTCTGAGACAACAGCTAGCCAGGAATACAATATATTATATAGCTTAATGGAAATAGAGAAGGCACAAGAAAATGTAGAGTCTATTTTCTAAACTCTGGTCATTTTTGGCCACACAGATTCTGATAATCTTTAACCTCATGGCATAGCATATCTGCAATCATCTTTCTGTGCCGCACCCAGTTGCAGGGATTTCTCTATGATTATGCACTTAGCATCATAAGATGCTTAAAATGGTTCCCAAATGATAAATTTTATGACTTAGGTTAACTTTACCTTTAAATACAGTATTCTATTTCCCTTTCTTTCACTCTTGTGAAAGCTCTTCACCAATCCCAATAATATCCCAGAGGATTCAGGACTTCAGCTTCACATGTAGATGCCACCACCCCAAATCCATGATGGACCTTGTAGATTCACAATCTCCTTACTGCCAATTTAAAGGAGCTACAGGACAAAGATAGGAACTGAGATGTCAGAACAAGCAATAAACAGAGTCTGAGTCACCACCATTTTCACATGTGGTCCCAATGAGCAGCACCCTCATCTGACCTAGATGACAACCCAAGTGCAACATATGGGTCAACCACACTCTAGAAATGGTTTCTGCAACTCCTGCAGCCTGATACTTTGATTGCTTTGTGGTTGCTCTAAAAGCCCTAATGCAGAGCTCTGTGGATTCTTCTCTTTACTATGTGGTTTCAAGCTGGGCAGAGGGGAGGAGATGTTGGAAAGAAAAATTGCCCAGTGCACCATGACAGATGTATAATTAGGCAAGGCAGGCCAGTGCTTACGGCATTTCAGCAATTGTTCACACTCCAGGCTCCATAACCAGGTGCTTTGAACAATGAGGTGATGATAATGTCTTCATATGACCTGAGCCCAGAGAGCGTTCACGCTTGAATAGGCCAGGCAGAAACCCTGGTGGAGTAAAATGAGGACTGCATTATTTTCTTAGTGTTCACCAGTCGTTTTGGTGTAAAAATTAAATGTGGTTTGTTAGGAAGTTTTTAACATTACTAAAAAACACATTCAGTAACAGGAGAGCCCTAGGAGGGATTTGAGATTTTGGTCTCCCTGGGCCTCAGCGACTCCATTTGTGAAAAGAGGAATTAAATGCCAACTAATAAAGGTGGGGAGGGGGATTGCTGGTGGACAGAATCTGTATGAGGTCATGAAGCAGTCTTGGTTTCTCTGGCTTCCACATGCCCAGACAAAAGAGAATTGCTCCCATTTTTTAAGGGATGAAATGCCATAATTTCTGGCTATAATGTTTTTTTAACAATCTAGTTAAATACTATCCAGAAATGTTTCTTTACCCCCAACTGATGCTTACTTCCTCTTCAGGCTATGCACAGTTGTGACAGAAAAAGGCTAAGGATCACAAGGCTTCCTTCAGCCTTCTGTTTCCACCTGCCACCCTCCCCATGGCTTTTCAAGCTTCTGACACTGTACAATTCCCCCTTGGGCCATGATCTCCTAAGGGCACTCGGTGGCCTTGAGGAGGAGGCTATTCCCTCAATTTCTCACAGTTAGAATTTAATTAATCCAAGTCTGCATCCTGTTTCCTTTTTCCCCCAAACCACATTACCTTTTGGACTTAATTTTCCATTTCTTTCCTTTAACAATGCTCCAACTTTGTATGGCTTACTGGTAGGGATCAAGATTATTTCTCACATCTTGCCTTCTTTTACTTTTAGGATCTCCCGTCATGCAGTCACATTCTGGACTTTACTGGCTACCTTGTAACAATGCCATACCATAATAATAGCTGAAGATCAAATGCACTGTAATTATTTAGAATTTTAGCCTGTAGTGGAGTCCAATTCTGAGAATTCATGCAGTTCACACCCCTCTTCTCTAAGAACTGTCCCGTCTCCACCGTCAGTGGCAGGCCCCCCAGCTGCATGTGTTTTTAACTATACAACCGTCTCCCCCCTACCCTCAGCTTAGCAGATGGGCATCAGGTCCAAGGTGAGCCAATCAGATTCTCTCTCCAGGGAATTTGGAAAGGAATTGAGGATACTCAACAATCTGTGATGATGTCTGGAACTGGATTATGTGAATTTGGGAGCTGGAAGACTGCCATGTGCATTAAGAAGCAGAAATAGCCAGTCTACCGAGAGAAGTGAAGGAGGTGTGAATAGTGAGTATTATATGGCAGCCATGTGGCCTCAGAGAGAGCAAGAAAAGATGGAGAGGATGGCTGACTGGCCTCTTGACAGCCTTTCAGTTCCCCGTTCCAGTGCTTTAGGGGCCAACCTCTCTTCCTACATTTAGCTTCTGGGAGTCCCCTTTGAGCTAATAGTAATTTCCAAGATTTTAATATTCTTGCTTACATTGAGTGGGATTCTGTTGCTTCTTGTGACACAAAGGTGAAGGTTTTATTATTTGAAATTTTCCAGATTTCTTTGTTTTGAAAAATACCTTGATAAACCGCTTGGAGTAAAGGTGAGATCTGAGGACATAGCTGGTATTAAGACAACAAAGAAGACTACTTAACTCCTCTGCAGGAACAGGAAAGTTTTTCCTTCTCAAAGATACAGAATAAAGGGAAGAAGTGGGCAGAAGAAAGAATAAAAGCAGCTCGTAAGATGTCTTGAGGTTGAAAGGCTTCACAGAGCACACTGGCAATTCCCTGGTGGTAGAAGAACAGAAGAGCATCGTAAGAATGGCGATGTCACGTGTTCAATTTGAAATTATTTGTTGCTGCAAAGCAAACTGCCCCCCTCCCCTTGGTCTATGTCCCACCCCCCCATCATCTGTACCCATGTATGTTTGTTTGCATGTGAATTTTTATAAAAATTGAGAAATGGACAGAGTTTCACATCTTGTTTGGCATGCTACAGGATTAAGATAGCCTAAAAGGGAGTATGGGCCAAGATGTAGAGGTAAGCATGATGTCTTGGTCTGACCTTTTAATTTCTACATCGTGTGAAATAGAGATTAAAGACCATTGTTTTGGGAAGCGGGTGTGGCTCAATCGATAGAGCTCCCGTTTACCATATGGGAGGCCCCAGGTTCGCTTCCCGGGGCCTCCTTGTGAGGGCAGGCTGGCCCACGCAGCGCGGTGGGCTGATGCAGCAAGACCTCACAGCAAGGGGGAGATAAGCAGACACAGAAAAAACACAGCAAATGGACACAGCAAACACAAGCAGCAAGGGGGGGATAAATAAATAAATAAATAAATCTTTAAAAATAATAATAATAATAAAGACCATTGTTTTAGTTTGCCAAAGGGCTGGTGATGCAAAGTACTTGAAATGGGTTGGCCTTTATAAAGGGGACTTATTTGGGGTAAATGCTTACAGCTTCAAGGCCTTGAAAAGTCCAACTCAAGATACCATAAGAGGTGCTTTCTCACCAGAGTCAGCTGCCACGTGGGAAGCAAGATGGCCGCCCATTTCTACCGAGGTTTGAGCTCAGCTGAGGGCAACAGGCACAGGGCTTGTCTCTTTCTTGGCCTCCTCTATCAGTCTCCGCTGCTCCGCATTCTTCCGCAGTTCAGCTGTAAGCTATCAGGCATATGGCTCATCTCTCCCTGGGCCACAGCTCTTTAAGCCTCTAGGGGACTTCTCTCCTTGCAGCTCAGGTATGGGCGAAACCGTTCTTGTTCTTCTCACATGGCAGGATCAAATATGGTGGTTTCCTTTATCTGTGTCTGTTTCTCTCTGTGTCTCCATTTTTATCAGACCCAGCAAAAGGGTGGGGACTCAACCTGAGCCACACCTCACTGACATAGTCCACTTGAAAGGGTCTCACACCCATAGGAATGGATTAGTTCACAAAAATAATCTTTCTCTTTTTGGGATTCATAAAATTATTTCAAACTGCCAAAATCGTATTTATTATTAATAGAACTCCAGGGACCATGAGTCTTGCTGAACTCTGCATTTACACGTGCAGCTCTAAGAACCTTGACGCAGATATAGCCTCTCCCCTTCCTGTAAGTTCATTGGATTTGCAAACTTATCAAGCATTTCTCTATGTGATTCATGTCATTGTGGGTATGTAAATCTAACTTGAATCCAAAAACAACAATCCAAAGACATTTCTCGCACAGCCTTTTAGGATATTCCAATGTAAAACATGCTAGAGAAGTAACAGGATGAGTACCGACCGCTGTTTAAATAAATCCAATGGTTCCATGCACTTGGAGAAATGAGAAACTAGAATTAAGATTTCATTTTTTAAAATACTTTTTTTTTTTTTGCTTTCCAAAAGGATTCACGCTTGCATTCTTTTAAATAGTAAAGCCATCTAATGCATTTAAAATGGGATTTAGTTTTGTAAAATTAAGTTACAAGTAACTTTTCAGGAATCCATCTATTGAATGAAGAGAGGTATGTGTGTTATGCAAAGTACTGTACTTAAGTAACTTAAGGGATCATTCCAGTCCATTATTTTTTAACCTATCTAGTGGGTATTTGTGCTTGTTTTATAGTTTTTTCCCTTCCTTAATTTACATTTATGAGACAATCAAGGAGAGATGATGTGAGATGGTTTTTATTTTTATGAGGAAAAGGAACCACACCAACCACAAGTAGCAAAAACTGCCTCAACCAAAGTATGTAGGTCACCCCAGGGGAGTAAAAATTACAAGGGCATTTTGTCCCTACTTTTACTTCTTTTGTGAAATTATGCCCTGAGGACGTCTACTGGACAATTCAATTATAAATACAAAGTTGTGTGTGTAACTACAGTTACTCAAGTCACCAATGTAACCTAAAACCAAATGAGATGTATTAAACTTCAGTCAAGTTTTTTGGGTTCATTTATGGTTATATACTGGCAACCAATAAGACCCTAATTCATCAGCCAAAATAACCAGGAATGGCCTAATTCATCTTTTTCTTGACTTCATGAGAGTATATTATCATGAGAGTGTTGAGATGGAATTTAAATGTGCTCACTCTTCCAAAAACAGTGGTGGTCTCAAGACCATGTCGTATTTTTTCTGGTTACTTAACGCTAAGCATAAACATACTCGATTCAGTACATATAACCCCATCATGATCACTGCCCCATCTTGCTTATGCACACACACATATACACACACATGCACACACCATCACCACCATAACTACCCCCTCTGTCTCAGAGTGTGCCAACTATCAGCATGTGAGCCAAACCCAGCCCATGGATGAGTTTTATTTGGTTTGATGTTAGAGATCACATTGTTATAAAAACCTTTGAATCAACATTTTAAAATTTGGAGCTTTCACACAGAAATGTACATTTCTACCTCTTCTTAGAAAAAAAATCTAGAAATACTGGGCTGGAATTCCACATGGCCACCATCAGCTGGAGCTAAGACACAAAGTTCCCTTGGTTAAGGTGTGATCCCTTGGCTGTACCACAGTCCCCCATACATCATAATATTTTACCCAGCTCACATCCCATCATTACCTTCCTACCCCAACAAGCATTAGGGTCTACAACTTCTGTCCTTCTATATTTCCCTCCTCTGTGCCTTCTGGAGACACCTTCTTTTTGAATTCACTAAAAGCTAATCTGCTTTCATCAGGGAACGCCAGGAAATCTCAGCCCTGATTTTACTTTCTATACATCTAAAATCTCAAGAAGGTAGCCTATGTATTAACTATAACTCTTAAAACACAGGTGTGTTGCACTTTAGCATCCCAAATAGATTCTAATCGTAAATAGATATAGGACTTTTTCCCCTGCAGCACAAGTTTTCATCTCCCTAAATGATTTTAATCCAATTGTTTAAAATAGAAGCATAGTTGTTCAAAGGAATCTCTTTTGAGAACTACCACTGGGGTAGGGAAAAAACAATACATGTGTAGATGAGCATCTAGTTTGAAGAGCATTGTGCTTCTTTCATAACAAAATGTTAAAAAGTTGATTAAAATATGTAAGTGAAAATCTGTATTAAAAATAGTGCTGTGTTAAAAAAAAAAAAAGCTACTCTATTTAAGAAAACCTTAACATATAGCCATACACATATAGCTATAAAATATATTTACTATTGAAAGTCCTGGACCCAAAAAATAATAACTGCTGTGTTAATACAAAGCTAAGCCCTGTCCTTTCCTTTTCCACTGAAACAATTTTTCTATGATACATGCTTTTCAGAGAGTACTCCTATTGCAGCTTGGCAAAAAATACTGTATTGAAGTTTATGGTTTGCATCACAAAAAGGTTATTTTTACTCCAATTATGGATTGTAGTATTTACTATTGAGATTCCCTTAGCATATTCAAAGTATGCTTCATTTAGGAAACGTTATATTTATGTAACTCTTTAGCTTGTTATGTCTTTAGAAAAGTGTAACTGACTGATATCGCATTATCTGCAGAGTTCCAACTTCCCTGGAAACCATCTCCTTTGTTCTCACCAGACTTGACTGAACATGGAATGCATCATTATTCTATTTCAAATAAGGCAATTAATATTCTAAATCATTTGCTGGGTTCATATAGCAAATTAATGGAGGAAACAGATTCTCTCAATTGCAGGCTAATAATGTATCTAGTTCTTGATCTTGACAACCTTCAGATCTAAAATTCTTAGTAAACAGTCAAAAAAAAAAAAGTCTGCACAGAAGGATTGCAGTTGTTGGTCCCATAGACTAGTGGACAAAAACATAGACTTTGAAGACGGACTGGCTTGGAATGGAATCCCATCTGTGTGAATTTAATGTCTGTGAGTCTCAGCTGTAAAAAGGGTGCAATGCTCCTTTTCTCATTAGTTGTTGCAAGACTTAAATAAGATATATACTTGTTAAAAGTCTCTGTTGTAGCAGACTACCCTTGCTCTAACTCAGTAGTTCTAAAACTTGAGCATATGTCAGAATCACCTGGAGGGCTTATTAAAATGGAGATTACTAGGTCCTATCCTCAGAGTTACTGATTCAGTAGATATGCAGTGAGGCCTGAAAATTTTAATTTCTGACAAGTTCCCAGTGCTACTGATCATCCAGGGAGCACATTTTGAGAACCACTGCCCTAACTAACATTATAACTGAATCACTAACCTTAGCGCCTGGCACACAAGACCCTCAAATAAGTCATCATTTCATTACTTATTGTAATTCTGAGGATAAAGGTAGAGCTACTTATGGTCTTTTAAAGAAATTCTAATAAAATTAAGGATAAAATGGCAATATTAGATGGATTTAAATGCCTCTTTTATTCAATAAAACATAGATTTGGCAGAAAAATAAGTTACCTGTCCACAACAATTAACTGACTTCACCATTGTTTGCTTTTTCTGTTTCTACAGGTAATTCTGTGATTTTTCCAGTTCTGGGGATTCAGTGGAAGCTATAAAAGTTGGGTTTGCCCATTTACTAAATATAACCCCTTGATATAGAAGCTACTTAATTGCCTTTAGATTATATGAGTTCATGAATAATTCAGGCAGTCATAGATGACGATGTTTTTCTTTTCCGAGATCAAATCAGAGTCATGTGCCTTAAAATGGGTTAAAAAGAAAGAAAACCTGAAAAAAAAAAAAGAAAGAAAGAAAGAAAGAAAGAAACCGTGCATATCTAATGTTAAAGTAAAGCATGACTAATGCCTCAGAGAAATTGTTCAACAACAGTTCATCCTGGTAAAAATATTACTTCTGTAGCTATGCCAAGGTTAGTGTCAGGTTAGGTTATCTGCAGTGTAATTGCCAGATGTGTGTGTGTGTGTTTATGTGTGCGACACTTCCAGGGATGACTTTACAGAAAGTTTCCGTACAGAGAGCTAAGTTCAGTACTCTCTGGGCAATTTTGTGCCCTCTTCATTCTTTCCCTATCTGCTCTTGACACTCTTTGTTGAGCTAGCTACTGTTCTCTCTCCAACCCACTAGGTTTTCAATAAGTGTCCTGTTGTGCATTGGGAAAGCAGTGTTCATGGAAAATTGCTTTGCCTAGGTGATCTGAGCCAGCACCCCCCTCATTTTATTATAATTTAGAGACAAGCAACGAAGTGCTTACAGTGCAAGAATTTACTCCAGAAGACTGCAAACCATTCGCTGACATTTTACAGTTTAATCCCAGCTTCAATTTCATAACCCATGCTCAAAACAGAAGAGATGCACAGAGGTGTGCACTTGAAAAGACATTTAAAGCGTTTCATTTAAGATTTCAAAAACGTTAACCTACATACTCAAATTCCCTCAAAATTCATGTGGAGAACTAATATGCCAAGTTCTCTAAAGAGAACTTGGGGAATTAGAGCCGAGAACAATTCAATAACCAGTTGGGCAGATAATAAAAATTGAAATCAGAATTTTCACAGTACCCTAAAATTTGTAAAACAAAAGAAAACCTTGAGAGTTCAACTAGTTCATTCTCCAGTCTTCTCCAGTTAGAGTGCTATCAAAAAATATTGATATTGGAAGATATCTCTTTTGACTCCTGGGTCAAATTATCTGATTGATAGTGCTTACACAAAATGACAACAAAAACATCTAGCACATATGCACTAGACTAAGAGTTTTACATGTAATACTTCATTAAGGCCTCATAACAAATCTATGGCTTAAATACAATAGATCACTCCCATTTTCCAGTTGAGGTTCAGAGAGGTTAAGTAACTTACTCAAGGTCACACAGCATGTGAGTGACAGAGCCAAGATTTGAACACAAGCATTGTAGATCAAGAGACTCTCACAGTGGAATCTTCTTGGGGCAGCAGTAAGAAAGGTTCCCCCACCCCCCAAAAAAAAAAAATCTTCCCCTAATTGCATCATGAGAAAAAATAATCAAGGACAATTAAAATTAGACCAAAGTTCTAGTCAATTCTTTCTTTAACTTGATTGGTGACCAAATTCATCTCCAGTCTCCTGGGAGGTTCCTGAGACATTTTCACATGAACACCACCAATTACCCAGAATCCCTCTGTGCCTTCCAGGTGACCAGACAGCCTTTTTAACTTTTCATCTTAAGGGCTAAGTTAGAGAAAGGACCAGCCAGAGGCCACCATGCATCCCAGCTGCGGCTCACACACTCTGGCTCTCACAGCTCTGGTGGTCCAGGAGGAAAGAGATAAAGTCACAAAGAAGGAAAAAAATCTTTGAACTTTATGTTCCTTCAACTAAAACTTCATCTCCCTAGTATGATAGCTCCATTGTATGACCTGAAATTCAATTTTGAACTTTTTAAATACTAGAAAATTCCTTCCTGGGTTTAGAATAATGAAGAAGTTGTCGTTTCAACAACACAACCAAGGAAAACTGCTTGGTTCTAAGTTATGTCATCCATGTAAACATATGTATAGCTTAAAGAACCAAAGTGAGCTAATGTGGAGCTCAGGTCCTGCCTTTAACTACACGCGAGTCATTACAGAAATCACTTTTACCCATTCACTTATTCAGCACATATTTATTAAGAGCTTAGGCCAGGCTGGGTACTAAGGTGGTCTAATTAGGTACAATATGCAGCTTTAAGGAGTTCTGAGTTGAGACTTCTCCCTGTCTTGTTTTCTTCCAAACAAAAACAATAACTATCCCCTACCTCCTTCCTAAGGGTGCCACATGGATTTCTGTGATATGACAAATGTGGGAAGGAAAGTTTCTGCAAAGACCCAATTCTTAGAAAAGCAAACTTCCCTGCCTCAGTGCACAATGCACGCTCCAGCCGTGCTCGCTGCCGAGGGCCCAGCCAAGACACAGACTCAGCAGGAGCGCCGGTGTCTCCGACTAATGGCCCGGATTCGTTTCTCTCTTCCCTGAACACTTTTAAACTTTATTTCTGGAGTCAACCCAAGCTCGGCAGAATTTCCAGATCTGTGGAAGTGCAGCGTGCAGGCAGCCCATTTCCTGACAATGCTGCAAAGCTTCAGGGAACACATTTTGTTATTTCCACATTTATGAGTCCAGTGAAGCCCTGAGCCTGACTCCTGACCAGGCTGCCCCCCACCTGGAAGGGCTGCGGGGCGAGGAGGAGAGGAGAAGGGCTCTAAACAAAGGAAAGGACGTACGCGGAAAAGTTAATAAAAATAAATGTTCCGATGGCTGCCCAAACAGAAGATTGGCATCCTGGGGGTCTCTAAAAGGGACTGAGGTGTGAAGATCATTTTCTGAGCCCTGTTCAAGACTCTTCCCATGATAATGTTCTGGTGTTCCTGCAAAGAAAGCAAAGTTTTGAGAAATGTGGGTCAAACCAAACTGCACATTCTCAAACAAATGCTTTCTTTCTTTCAGCAACCTGAAAAATAAAGCAAAGGGATCATACAGTATCTCACCAATAATAACAATGTTTGAGCACGTAATAGATATACAATACTGTGCTAGGTACTGAGAGTGCTGCAAAGAGAAATATAACCATTGAGCAAACTATTTGTGAACAACCATGATGTGTCAGACATTGTGTTAGCTTCCAGAAATGCAAGATAGATAAGCCCTGACTCCAGCCCTTTGAGGAATTTTTAATCTAGTTTCAGAGAAATAAAAGGAAAAAGAAAGCTGGCCAGGATAACTCATGGGATTTAGAAATAAGAAAACGTTCTTAAACCTGCAATTTTTTTCCTATTTTTGAAGACATATTGTTGATTTGTTGAGATGGCTTGTCTAAGATAATTAGGAGGGAAAGAACCTATTCCATTTCCAATAAAATCTGTAAATGAAAGGAAAAAGAAAAACTTTTGAAAGGTGAGTCAAATGCAGAACTGGACACTGACTGGTAGATTGCCAGTTCCTGTTGAACTTCTTCACTGTGAAAATATGACTGGCACTGCCAGAAGGGGGGAAGCTGGTATTTGTTATCGATACGTAACTAGATTTCAAATAGGACTTTTCCTGTGGCCCTGGGGCTTCAGTGGAGGCCCAATCTGGGTACCTGACTACAACTTCTCATGCATTTTAATTTCAAGGAAGTATGGGTAGCCACTTCCCTAGGACTTACTGAGAGGCCGAGAGTAGTGCTCACTCTTCCGACAATTCTGCCTCCCTCACTCCAGTCCCTATGGAAAGAAGACTGAGAGGCAAGAGGACTTGGACTTTTATGGGAGTGCAGATAACACTTTGCTCATTGTAAAACGGTTATACGTGCTTCTTCCTAGTAGGAGAGGGAAGCCTTGCAGGTAGGTATTTTGGGGTGCATTGCTGCGGGTAAGAGCTGATATGGTGTGTAGGAGCGTAAGGGGAAATCAGAGATCCCAAGTCAGGGGACTCTGGAATAAGAAGCCTCCCTACAGGGTCCTCTGAAGAACCACACATTTACAGGCATACCTCAGAGATATTGCGCGTTGGGTTCCAGACCACCGTAATAAAGTGAGTCACATGAATTTTTTGGTTTCACAGTGCATAAAAAAGTTATGTTTACATTGTACCATAGTCTATTAAATGTGCGATAGTTTGTTGTCCAAACCAGGATATATTTGAGAATGAAAGGAGTCACTATTAATAACTACACCTCAGCAACATAAACTGACTGGTCCTGGAAAATTAAGGTATATGGTCACCTTGGCAGAGTGTGTAAAACAACAGCCCTGGTCCCCCTTCACTCCTACCCTCCTCACTACAGCTTCATCCACTAGACCATAAATAGGCCTCACCTATCCTGGGGGGCGAAGAGAGGAAGTGCTACAAATCAAGTTTGCTACTAAAGTTTAAACGTGAACAGGACTGAGCTTCAAGTGTGGAAATGAGACTGCCCTAAGGGCCAAAGTAGCTGAAATTGATAGGCTCTGTTCAAGATGTCCTCAGGGGAGCTGCCACCCATGGGGAAAGGGGATTTTCAACACAACATGGCTGGAGAACTGAGAAAAAGAAAACACTTTTAGCTTTTTACCGAGAAAGTGAGACTTTGATAAATCAGTTATAAATATATAACAAACACGACCACTATTATTGGCCACACAGGCCAGTAAATTGAGTGTGAAAGAATATAATATGTATACTGATAAATATAAGGACAGCATTTAATGGGAAATAAACAGCAGTACATGAAAATATTTCCTTAAAATTGAACAAGACATAAACATGCAAAACACAGTAAAAGGGCCCACATCAGCAAATGAGGGTTTACAATCAGATGTTCTCTGCTTCTTACCAGGATATCTTGAGTGAGCCATTTAACTCCTCTGAGCTTCAGTTTCCACATCTGTAAATGAGAATCATATATTCGTCTCAGAGACGTGAAGTTATATAAAAGCACCTGGAGAGATGCTTGACTTACAGTAGGAGTTGTGTTCAACAAAGGCTAGTCCTTTGCCTTCCCTCTCTTAACTTTGCCATAATAATACCCCAGGAGATAATATGAGATAATGTGCCTAAAAGTATCTAGGCCAGGACCTACACACATTAAATATTGATTCTCTTCCTAATGCCCCAGACTGCCAAACTACTGTACAGCTGGACTCTTGAGATTGTCCGAACTCTGAACCATTTCATGCCTGTACAGTGCTTTCCAACACAACTTTGAATCAAACTCATTGCATGAATGGACATGCATATAAGCTTGTTTGTTTGGGACTAAGGGTGAAAAAAGGTGCAGATCCAAAGAAATTACTCCTGCCCAATACTCACATCCTGTCCTCAACCAAAAAGAAAACAGGTGAAAAGGATTTAGGATCAGGAATGGTGAAGATTAGCTCTAATGGGGTTCATGGTAAAAGGAAATTATGTATGTGTTCTTCCAACAAAATCCCAGGAACAGGCAAAATGGGCTTAAAATGAGAATCAAGTTGAATATATATAGGGAAAAATAAGCTTTTAAAAAGGCACAGCATTCAACCAGAGAACTATGTGGTAAGAGACAAATCTATCTTTGTGGCTTTGGAGATAGGTGTGAGATTTATGGACTAATGGTACATGAATGAGTCTCAAATCTTCTCTTGCTCCCACTTTAGCTTCCCTTATATATTCCCCAATAGAATATATTTGATACTGAATAGTGACGATTTATCTAGTATTCAATAACATGTATTGAGCAACTACTGCATGTCAGATACTGTCTCAGATATTTCACATACTTTGGCACATTCTAGTACAGATATGGCACTGTAGGGCACAAGAGAAGATGTGGTTGACTCTATCTGGGTGGGACTGGAAATAGAAGCAATTCCTAAAAGAAAATCATAACATTAACAGTTAACAAAGCTTGGATTCCTATATGTTGTTATACATTTTATGAGAAAAATGGCACTCCCCAATTCATATATTCATTCTTACTTTAACAGTGCCATGGATATTAATGGTTAATATTGTTGTGAACATTTGATGACCAAAATTGGGCAATATCATTTGCTTCTGCATGTGTTTGTGTATCTGTGGCAGAGGTGGAGAATAGTAATGGGCCATTGTAAGATGTTCTAGGGAATCCATTGTCCTGCAGTAATTCTCATTTGGGAGTGGTATCTCATCCCACTGGTAGGCTGAAAAAAGTGGGAGAGGAGGGTTGGGTCACCAAAAGAAAATTTGAGTGATACTACGGGCATTAAGAAGGTTAAAATTAAAATTCATAAAATCACAGACCTGTCCCACACATCAAAAAAAAAGAGGATCAAGGGAGAAGAAGAGCCATGTATTTCTTAACTACCAACAATATTCCAGACGCTGCCTTAGCGACTTTACATGTATAATCTAATTCAATCTTTAAAACAACCAAAGAACTCTCCCATCAAAAATATCAATAGCTCTCCCACTGATATATTTTTCTGAGTCTTAATCAGTGTCAATGGAGCCATTGGTTCCAATTGGCTGTGGTCTAGGCATGTTTCTCATATTGGTAACTAAAATTGACTGGGAAAGAATTGCACAGACCATTTAAATTTTTTAAAAAGTATTTGAGGAGAATCATCGATTTTCACCATCATTTCATAAAATGAGAAACAGTGAAACACCAACCAAGCAGGAAGAACATAATCTCAGAATAAAGGACAGTCTGTATTGAATGCATTTAGCATCACAGCTTTATGAAAAGCTGACTCAGTTATTCCAGTGTTTCTCACTCCACAACGAAGCACTGACCACCTCGTCGTGGTCCACCTACAGTCTGTGGATCAGCATTTGGCGACTGCTGACCTAAACATCTTGGACGATTTGGTCTTGGCAAGGGTAGTTCTTGAAGAATGGGGCAAAAAGCCAAAGACCAAGTTACGGCTCAGGGAAAAAGAGCAAGGTCCAAAACCAGTGACCCTGAGCAAAAGAAGGGAGTTGGGAGGAAATGACAAGAGGCAAAAAAAAAGTGGCCATCCTTTTAAACAAGATTTTTAGAATCAGAAACCTATCCTCTGGAAAATTCATGCCTTACAAGTACCATTTGCTTCTTTCTACACCATGTCAAAAGCTTGAAGGCTATTCTCAGACTCACAGTTTTTTATGATTTCCAGTGGTCTTTCCTTCTTTCTTTCAACTCCTTTGTTCCTCCCTCCTCTCTCCAACATAATTGCAACATTTTCTTGGACATTTTTGTAGTAGTCTTTTGGCTCACGACAACCTCCTCACAACTAACTCTACAGTTTAGTCAGAATAGACAGTCAAGGCTACTGGCAGAAGAAGTATAATATTTTAGCAGCAAAATGGAAAGTCCACATACAGGCTTTGAAGTAATTAGGTCAGGCCTGGCTTTGAATCTCAGCAAATATACTTCTTAATGGCATTACTTAACCTCTTTGAACCTAAGGTTCCTTTTCTGAAAAATGGGTTTAGCATTACCTAACTCTCTGGGTGGAAGAGTAAATAAGACTCTATCTGTCTAGCATGAATTGCATTCAAGAAATACTAGTTTCTTCTTCACCTCCTTTCTCTCTCTCTTTTAGATTTTTCAAAATTATTCTGCCATTCGCCTGCTTTATGAGTCTTTCCTAGTCTTTTGATTTATCCATCTCCTATCATTTTATGCTTATTGTGACAGAAGACAGGCAGAATACAGTCCAAACATGCAACCAAGACCCACCGTTTTGCATAAATACTTTTCAAGTACCCCACAACTCACAGCCCGCTTCTTCCTGCCTCTCAGATATTCTCCCAGATGAAGGACTCTCAGCTTCACCGCAAGATCCTAAATGACCAACTGCCAAGGGCTCACCCAACTGGAAGGAAGACTGAACGGAAGATGACTCAGTAGGATTTTGTCTGGATTGCTGAGTTCTTTTTTTTCAAATATCGGATGAAGGCCCGTGTTTAAACAAACAAACAAAAAATACCCATTAATTCAACATAAGGGAACTATTTCTTTTCTTTCCACTTACATTTCTCATAATGAGAAACAGTAGATCAATTCACAGTTCTTATTGGGAAACAGCAAGTCTTGGTTGTTAGCCAGACTATGTGAGTTTAAAATTGCAGCTCTGTCACTAATTCTGTGACTGTACACATTATTTTGCTGTCCTTTGGTTTCCTCATCTGTATAACTGGGGTAAGAATAGTCTTTACCTTGTGGTCCTAAAACTCATAGCTGATAACTGCTCAAGGTTACCAGTTATTTTAGATAAATAATTCTACTTTCCAACAGTTATATTTTTTCCTCTCTTCTCTCCTTAATCTGTCAGAATCATTTTCAGTTTTGTCACAGTGATTACAGGACTATTATTGTATCTGAAAGGTACAGATTTAGAGTTGGCTTGTTTTTGAGATATAAAGGAGAAAATACTCACATTTCTTAATCCTTTCACTTAATTCAAAACACAGAGAGTGTAATTTGGAAAATGTGGAACCAAGAGCAAAAAGAAATGCTATCCCTCCAAAAACCTTATGGAGTAATTACGAGGAATCAACATTTAATACAAGTGAAGTGTTTAGCACATTG
The DNA here is from genome assembly GCA_029593785.1 of Cabassous unicinctus. Lineage (NCBI taxonomy): Eukaryota > Metazoa > Chordata > Mammalia > Cingulata > Chlamyphoridae > Cabassous > Cabassous unicinctus. The sequence continues at coordinate 69,579 of JAQZBX010001074.1, read as the reverse complement.
CCCAGCACTTGGTCGGTGCTCAGTGATTTTTGCTATTATTAAGTAGCAGCTTCTCAACAATTGGTGAGTACCTATTAAACATTAGGCACAGCCCTAGCGACCAGGAAAGCCTAAAAAAATGCATCACCATCTCTTCTTTGCTTTCAGGGATCTCATAATTGGGAAGAAGGGAACTGTTGGAGACTGTTTATTAGCTTACAAAGCACATTCCACAGGTAGTTGCTTAATTATTATTAGCGCCGTTTTGCATATGAATAATAGAAGGCTGAGCCTTGAGTGCTTAGCCTAATGTCACTTAACTAGAGGGCATCAAGTCACATGTTTCCAGGATTTTTGACTCCAGAAACCCATGCTATTTCACTTCCAGCATATTGTGGCTCACAAAATGCATCAAAGAGTTTCTCACAATTTTTCCTTTTTAAAAAATATTAGGAATTTACTTGGCACCTAATCACTCAAGTGAAGCAGTTACATGAGAAGATTCCTTATCCCCCATTATGTGGGGGCTGAGTAGTCTAGGGCATTTTCACACTGCAGTGAGGTATACCTGAAAATGTGGACACTGGCCTTCTCTGGAACTACTGTCAAAAATCTTCCTTGCCCACTCTGTATAGGAAATTGTGACCAACTCTCTAGGGGAACGTTAAAAGCTTTGGGTCAATAATAAGATTGAATAATTGAGACTTTAAATGATTTCTTCTGTCTATAGGGACAAATATATTTATTGATGAGGGAAAAAGAAAATATCACCAATGAAACAGACAAGATTCATATTCTAATTTTCTTGGTGTCTCCAAGGAATGTTTTTACCATCATAATAACCCAAGGGCCTTTTGTTATCATCATAATTCCAGTGTCTAGTACAGTGCCTGGCACAGAGTAGGTGTTCAATAAATAGTTGTTGAATGAATGAACGTGTTCTATACAAATTACTGCAGAAAGTCTTTGAAAGTCAGTTTTTGACACTTCTTAAAATGAGAAACATGGTCAACTTTGAAGAATATTTTGTAGAATTGCAATGGTTAATCATATACATCTTTCCTTTCTTTACCTGTGAAGAGAGAAGTAGCATGGTATAACTGAAAGATCATTGTACAAGGTGTTGGAAAGCCTGGGTTTCAATCCAAGCCCTATAACTGGGCTATTTGGTGACATGGAACACATTAAGACATCTTTTCCAGGCCTTAATGTTTTATTCTGTCAAAGGTAAGAGCTGGACTAGGTCAGTTCAGCTCCCATTGTCCACACACCTAAAATATTATGACCTTAATATTAGTGGACAAAATTCTGATGAAAAAAGTTTGAAGAAAGGGAGAAATAGGCAAACATTATCCTGTGTGTACCTCCATCTCTTTAAGGAATCCTTCCTTTCTGAAGCTTGCCATGCTCTGCCTAAGGTCCTTACCCATTAAAACCTGCTCTCAAAAGAGGTTTTGGTTTTATCTTAGGTTTTATATTAGTTATTACTTGCTGCATGACAAGTTACCCCCAAAACCTTGTGGTTAAAACAACAAACACTTATAATCTCACAATTTCTGTGGATCAGGAAATTATGTAGCTAGGTGCCTCTGGCTCAGGGTTTCTCATGAGATTGCAGTCAAACTCTTGGCCAAGGCTGAAGATATCTCAAGGCTCAATTGGGACTGAAGAATTCACTTCTATGCTCACTCAGGTGACTGTTGCCAGGCCCCAGTTTCTTGCCATGTGGGCCTCTCCATAGGCTGCCTGAGTGTCCTCATGGCATGGCAGCTGGCATTCTGAGAGAAGGTGCCCAAGACAGAAGCCACAGTCTTTTTATATCAAATCTTGAGAATGACATCTTGTCCCTTCTGCTGTATTCTATTTGTTAGAATCAGGTCAACAAATCCAGCCAACACTCAAGGGAAGGAATGAAACCAAGGCATACTACCAGGAGGCAGAGACCATAGGGGACCATCTAACCCTTGCATACTGGTATGAACTTTAGACATTATGGTTAATGGGGCTTGTTCATCTTAATTGTGGGATACCAGTGTTTGTCTCCTCAACAAGGAGTTTCAAGCATTTGTGATAGGTGGCAGAAGTTAGGTGGTGGAGTAAGGAATCAGATGAGAATAAGGAATGAAAGGACAAGGCTCCATTAGAAGTTTAAACCATCACCATAATTATTGAGTCCTACCATATGCTGGCCACTATGCTGGGCACCAAGGAAAAAGGGTTATATATAATGCTATGCCTTCCCCCAAGGTACAGTACATTTCTTGTTGGCTAATTTCCCCCACCCCACTACCATCCCACAAGATTAATTGAAAAAAAATTCTGAGCCTATTTGAAGACCCGAGGCAGAATATTATAGTGAATGGAGCAAGAGTCCCTCACCACTATCCCATTCATAGACGTGCCATTTAAACTCTCTAAATCTTACTTTCCTGATTTAAAAAATGGTGATATCATCAATCTATCTACCTCTCAGATGTGTCATGAAGCTCAAAAGAGATATTTTTGAGAAATGGCTTTAAAAAGGAAAAGCACCATCCAAATGGAAGAATGCAGTTGTTCTTGGGCACAGTGAGAAAACCAACTCTTTCCACAGATACTTGCAAGCCATTTAAAGAAAACATATCATTGCTATTGCAAAGTGTGAGCCTATGAACAATGCTCTACAAGTCAGACTTGGTAAATGCATGTGATGGTAACAAAAAAATGCAACATCTAAGTGGCTGAAAACAAGAAAAGATTATTTCTCTCACACACATATGTCCACATGAGGCTGGCTGCAGCTCAGCTCTGTGACATCTCAATTCTATGGGTCCCAGACTAATGGAGCAGTCACTGGTCCATGCAGCAGGAGGAGGGAAGATAGAAACTCACACACTGGCTCCCAAGTGGCCCAGAAGTGACCCACATTACTTCCTCTTTTACTTCATTGTCTAGGGCAAATTACATGGCCAAGATTAAGTGCAGAGGGGTAAAGAAGTACAATTCTCCCATGTGCCCAGAAAGGGAGGAGCTCTGTAAGCATCAGGGCGCAGCACTAATGTCTTCCACACTGCCTTCTGAGAAAATAGAGGGTTTGTATTTCCTAGCTGCAGGAGACAATTAACCTGTGACAGTGTTCTAATTTGTAGGCATGCACTCTTATTTATGAATCATTTAAGATTATTTTTTCTCTGTAAAATGAGTGATTATACCAGATTATTTCTATTTTTTAAAAAAACAGGGCTTACTAGGAAATCTTATCATCATCACTTCCTGCAGTGTGTCTGTAACTCATATTTTCAAAAGAGAAGTCTAAAGTGAGGCTGTGTGTGCATGTGTGCATGCATATGTGAGTGTGTGTTCTAGGGATGCTGGGAAATGGAAAGATATGCCTGGCTTAAGGTCAAGTTGAGTCAGTGCTTATAAATTTCTATTTGCAAGGTTAATGACTTAGCCCCTTCTAATTTAGCTGCACTGAAACTTGTTAAAAACTTGTTATTTCAGTTGCATGTCTTAGATTGGCCCTTCAAATCACAGGTTGCTCTCCTTCCCTCCCCAATGTTCTCTTTCCTTGGATTTCTACTGCCATGGTAATCTGAATAAATAGTGAATTGAAACCCAGTTAGTTCTGGTCTTGAGTCTAAGTTCTTTCATTAACTGCATTGCTTTGGGAAAGTTGCTTTACCTCTTAAGCTTTGTATCTCTAAAATAATAGAGTTATTTGGGAAAATTCCTTCTAGCAATAACTGCTTATAGTTCTAAGTCATGCTGTGAAGCCAGATAGAGAGCATGTGTGTTTCTTCCTCATTTTTTTATCAGCAACTGGAGGAGCTATCTCAGCAAATGCTTGGCCTCCTAACATTCAACAGAATGCTTTTGAGATCAGTCACATGTCAGCACCTCCCAAAGCATTACAGGCATACTCGAGAGATACTGCAGGTTCGGTAACAGACCATCGCAATAAAGCATATATCACAATAAAGCAAGTCACATGAATTTTTTGGTTTCCCAGTGCATATAAAAGTTATGTTTACACTATACTGTAGTCTTTTAAGTGTACAATGGCATTATGTCTAAAAAAAACAATGTACATAACAATTTTAAATATACTTTATTGTTAAAAAATGCTGACCATCATCTGAGCCTTCAGCAAGTTGTAATCTTTTTGCTGGTGGAGAGTCTTGCCTCAGTGTTGATGGCTGCTGACTGATCAGGATAGTGGTTGCTATAGGTTGGTGTGGCTGTAGCAATTTCTTAAAATAAGACAGTGAAGTTTGCCACATCGATTAACTCTTAACCTCACTAAAGAGTTCTCTGAAGCGTGTGACACTGATAACATTCTACCCACAGTAGAACTTCTTTCAAAATTGGAGTCAATCCCCTCAAACAATGTCCTTGCTTAGCAACCAAGTTTATGTAATATTCTAAACCCTTTGTTGTCAACAATGTTCACAGCATCTTCACCAGGAGTAGATTCCATCTCAAGAAAACACTTTTTTTGCTCATCGTTAAGAAGCAACTCCTCACCCATTCAAGTTGTATCATGAGATTGCAGCAATTCAGCCACATCTTCAGGTTCCACTTATAAATCTAATTCTCTTGCTATTTCCACCATAACTCCAGTGACTTCCACCACTGAAGTCTTAAAACCCTCAAAGTCATCCATGAGGGATGGAATCAACTTCTTCCAAACTCCTCTAAATGTTGATATTTTTATCTCCTCCCATGAATCACAAATGTTCTTAGAGGCATCTAGAATAGTGACTCCTTTCCAGAAGGTTTCCAATTGATTTTACCCAGATCATCAGAGGAATCACTATTTATGGCTGCTGTAGCCTTATGAAACGAATTTCTTAAATAATAAAACTTAAAAGTTTAAATGACTCCTTGATCCATGGGCTGCAGAATGGATGTTGTATTAGCATATATAAAAACAACATTCATGTCATTGTACCTCTCCATCAGCGCTCTTGAGTGACCAGGTGCATTGTCAATGAGCAGTAGTATTTTGAAAGTTATCTTTTTTTCCTGAGTAGTGGGTCTCAAAAGTGAGTTTAAAATGTTCAGTGAAACATGTTATAAACAGATATGCTATCATCCAGGCTTTGTTGTTCCATTTATAGAGCACAGGCAGAGTAGATTTAGCATAATTATTAAGGGCCTTAGGATTTTTGGAATGGTAAATGAGCATTGACTTCAACTTAAAGTCACCAGCTACATTAGCCCCTAACAAGAGAGTCAGCCTGTCCTTTGAAGCTTTAAAGCCAGGCATTGACTTCTCCTCTCTAGCTATGAAAGTCCTAGATGACATCATCTTCCATTAGAAGGTTGTTTCATCTACACTGAAAATCTGTTGTTTTGTGTAGCCACCCTCATCAATTATCTTAGCTAGATCTTCTGGATAACTTGCTGCAGTTTCTACATCAGCACTTGCTGCTTCACCTTACACTTTTATATTATAGAGCTGGCTTCTTTCCTTAAACCTCATAAGCCAAAATCTGCTAGTTTCAAATTTTTCTTCTGCAGCTTCCTCATTTCCCTCAGCCTTGATAGAATTGAAGAAAGTTAGGACCGTGGATTAGGCTTTGGCTTAAGGGAAGGTAGTGGATGATTTTGATCTTCTATGCACACCACTAAAACTTTCTTCATATCAAGAATAAGGCCACCTCACTTTCTTATCATTCATGGGTTCATTGGAATAGCACTTTTAATTTCCTTCAAGAACTTTTCGTTTGCATTCACAACTTGGCTGATTGGTGCAAGAAGCCTAGCTTTCAGACTGTCTTGGCTTTCGACAAATCTTCCTCACTAAGCTAAACCATTTCTAGCTTTTAATTTAAAATGAGAGACAGGTGACTCTTCCTTGCACTTGGACACTTAGAGACCATCGTAAGGTTATTAACTGGCTAACTGCAATATTGTTGAGTCTCAGAGAATAGGGAAGGCTGAGAAGAGGGAAAGGGATGGGCAACAGCTAATCTGTGCAGCAGTCAGAACACACATTTATGGATTAAGTTTGACATTTTATACGGGCATTGTTAATGGGGCCTCAAAAACAATTACAATAGTAACATCAAAGATTATTGATCACAGACCACCATAACAGATATAATAACAATGGAAAAGTTCAAAATATTGCAAGAATTACCAAAATGTGACAATGAAACACAAAATGAGCACATGCTGTTGGAAAAATGGTGCGGATAAACTTGCTCGATGCAGTGTTGCCACAAACTTTCAATTCATAAAAAAAAGGTAGTATCTGTAAAGTGCAATAAAACAGATCACAATAAAAGGAGTTGTGCCTGTATTTCCTCAGATCCCTCCTTACCAGCTTTGGAGTATAGTACTCTTTTTTTTTTATTGCCCTATGCATTTATTATTTGCTAATATTAATGCAGCAAAGAGGAGACATAAAGCTCACAAATACTTTCCAGATTCACAGGACATACTGCAGGAAAATGTGACTAGGAAGGATAAACAGTATCCCAGGGTCTTGGTGGATGCATTCCTGGGGGAGGTGAATCTCAAATCTCAAATTCAAATCTCAAATTCCTTCTGGAGGGGGCATGCCTATTGGTGGCCCTCAAGCAGGGGGCAGCCAATTGGTGGGCCCACGGGTGGTCTCATACCAGATGGAGGAGCCATAATGGCTTGAGGTGGGGTTGCTCTCCCCAGGGGTCGGGGTGGGGGTCCCATTCTGGTGAATACTGGATTTGAGCTCCAGCAATGCTGGCAGTAACAGCCACTGCAGCAGCTGCTACAGTGTCTCTTTCCTGGGGAACCTGTTGGGATGGTCCCCCAACCCCTCAGACAGAGTGCTGATCCAGCAGGAGCATGGGGAATAGGGACACCGGCTGGTGCTCCCCTGCCCTGCTAACCCCAGGGCCTCCTGCAGCTCCAGCAAGTGGAACCCGAGCAATGCCGTTATCTTTGGGGGGTGGTCCCTCCACAGTCATGGAAACCAAGTTCTCCCCACACACCAGACCCAAAACCCACTTTTCTTCGTGCTCTGGCTGCTTCGCATTCTTTGGCTTGATCTTCCTGAACTCATCACAATTGCAGAGGATCAAGTTCAAATGCTTGTCAAAAGCCTTAAAGGTGGCCATGAAGATTAGGCCATCCTGCAGGATACATCTCATTCTTAGTCAATGTGCTACAGCTTCTTGCTGCTCTTGCCCACAGTCACAACTGCTGTCCCACCAAGTCCAACATACACAGCAAAGTTTCTGGATCCTTAAGACCTAGGGGAAGGCTGCAAATAAAGGTATGATGCATGTTCTCCTACAAACAATGCAAGCTGGGCAGAAGCTTCAAACAGTAGATGGAGCCTGGGTTTCACTTGGGATCAGCTACCTCGATGTTCCAATACTGCTTTAACCGCCTCCTGGTGTCTCAGCTAAGAATGCCTGTCTCACTGCCGCCCGGAAATCCATCACAGGTACTTGCTGCTGCTGGGATCGCCTCTGGTACAACTGACACCCTTGGTTGCTCAGTGAGGCTGTCCATCTACGTTTAATTTGGACTTCCACCTCTGGCACGTGCTGTTCAGGTGTAAGCGGTCCCTGGCCGGCTCCATCACGCCGCTGCTGCCAGCTCCTCACGCCGGCGCATTGAGCATCTCCCGCCGCAGCTCAGTTCCGCCGCGTTGTGCTTTGAATACCGTTTTTCTTGGTTAAAACAAACAAAATACATACAAGGTGAAAACTGTTCCGCTGATGAAACTATGGTTCTAGAGATTGCTGTGGTGGTGGTGAGATTGCTGTTTTTAACAGGCTAGGAAATTAACTGTTAGAAATTTTAATTGTTTATTCTCATTTGGAGCACCAGTCTAGAACAGATCATATTCATTTGTATGATTTTGTTGACACGAGGACACTGAATAAATGATTTCAGTAAAAGAAAAATGTTTCTCAGGTGCCCGACTATAAACAGCTTCCCAAAAAGTGCCTCAGGGGACAAGTTAATGTTTTGATTGGAAATGTCTTCAGTGCCTTGAAAATGGTTGATCTCAAATTCAAGGTCTTTCTTGAAATTTTTGTGCTCCAATGAGTAATTGGAAAGCCTAAATATTTGGAGTCATGCACATTTCGAATCCGACCCTAATGATTAAATAATCTTGAGCAAGTTAATTTAATTCTTTGAACCTCAATTTCTTCATCAGCAAAGTGTATGCTTACCCAATAAATTTGTTGTGAATAGTAAAAAAATTAACATAAATAAAGCACTGAGTATTGAGGCTGTAGATGATGGATAACCAGCATCTTCATTCAAACAAAACAATCAGGAAAAGATTTGTGTAAGCGTGAGGTTTTCATTGTTGTACATGTCAGTCAGTTCCAAATTTGTATCAAAATATTAGGTCAGTCATTTAAAGAGCAGGGGGAAAAGGATAAATTGACTTGGACAACCCTATCTTGTGATAAAATAAAACAAATGATTTGGATTTTTTTTTCAAAAGTCACCTGGAGTATTTTGAGCTTCCTAGTGACTGCAGGGTTATTAATCTTCACTCCTGTTTTGCTTTATTAAGACCATAATTTATACAGAATATATGACTGAAAGTGGGGAAGGAAGGGGATGTGAGACACATATTTTCTTATATATCCCAATCTTAGGCTGGCCATCATAAGAATAATGCAAACATAACTCTTTTCTATAAATTTTATAAACAACTTTAACAATTTATTCCCAAGAATTAAACATTTCATCATCATTCAAGTGATAATAAAAATAATTCCAAGAGAGGTCTTTCTAGTCACCTATTGTATCTGAATTCACCCATACATCTTATACTTCCAGTATTTTTAAATAGAAATCCTGAGAAAATACTGACCAAAAGGAAATTTTTCCCTAGCAAAATTCTATCTATACTTCAACTTAGCACCTATAGAAATATCTTTTCATATTCTCTGTTAGTCGCTTATAATGCAACACAACAGTTCTTTCCTTAAATTTCTTTTAAATTCCCACATCATTTTCTGTGTAAAAGAATTAAGCTTCATTCTCCTGAGCTTCAACTCTGTTTACAAAGCTCCACTCAGGGCTTTGTTTCCAGGTCTCTCTTCATGTTCATATGTTACGATTTCTTACTTCAATAAAGTTAACTTGCTTGCATTTTTTGTTCCTCTGTCCCAAATTAGGTTTTGTCTGGCCCCAGCTAGAGAACCACAGAATCTTAGAGCTAGAAGAAAGCTCACATATTTTCTATTCTCCTTCTACAGATGGGAAAACCATGGCCCTGGGAAATTATATGAACAGATGCATAAGAATCTGTATTTTCTGTCTTTGAATCCTTTTCAGTATGAACCAAGCTTGACTCCCCTTCGTCATGGCAAAATATAAAAAAAAAAAAAAAAAAAGGAGTGGTGCAAGGAACTACTTGCTTTAACTCAGGCAGGTAATTAAGATTTTTTATTTATTTTCTCATCTATGAAATTTGGGTTGGTGAGCAGCAGGAGAGGAATCAGGGGAAATTAGACACATGGCCTATAAATTCCTTCCAAGTTAAAATGTTTCTCTTCCAAGTTATATGATTAACGTATAATATAGTCACTTAATCTATCTCAGGGTAAGGGAAGGTATCTGACAGGCTTATTTCCTTTCGTTCAAGTGCCACCTTACATCTGTGGTCTTGTGGTGATATGGCTGGCACAATTAGAAACCAAAATTAGAAACCAAGCAACCACAAGAGGAAAAAGGCTCTGACACAACTCTAGGTCCTGACCCAGAGTTTCCAGCCAAGGGCACTGCAGGAGCTCAGGCTTTGCTGCACATATGGTCTCCAGTCTGTGGCTCTCTGAACAGTGGGCAATCTCCACATATCTCACATGCATACCTGGAAACCTTCATGCTCATTTAACTGAGACTTTTCAACAAATCTTAGGAGGGAAAAACCAGCAAAACTAGGTAACCAGTTACTTAACTAAGGACCATAACTCAACTCATCTCAGCGTGCCATCAACAGTGCTGCTGCCCTGATACACCACCATAAGAGAAACACTCAAGTGTTTTTCATCAGAATCACTTATATGAGCTTCCCTGACACTGAGCTATGGACTTCACTGTTATTTTAAAGAAAAATTATTGTCAAACATGTGAATATTAAAACATCTGTTTTCATTCTGAATTCCTTTTTCCCAAAGAAGTTTCGTCGGTAAGAATTGCCACTGAAGACCCAGGAATTTTTAAAACTTCTCAAAGTCATACACAAAAAACAAACAAGTTGTCAAAGTCATGGTTTGGGGTTGAAAGAGAGGAGGGTGCAAATCTGTTTCATCAGCTATCTGGCCTTGGGAGCACCAAAGGAAAGTGTCCTTTGGATTTTTCTCTGTCTATCCGGCTGTGTAGTGGCACAGAATAAATTCAAAGATTCACCACCAACTTAAAATTATTTCATTATTATTGCCAGGTACTCAGCACTATTCACCATTGTGTGCATCCCCTGGAGAACCACGTTAAATTAGAGAAACACATCAGAACCCTGGAGTCCAGATCTCCAGCTCCTTACCCACCAATGACACTCAGCTGGGTCAATAATGCTTGCTTTCTAAAAAAAATACAGGGATGTGATATCACTTTTTTTTATTAAAACAGTCTTTTGAGCTGATCTGTTTATGTGAATTAAAAAAATATTGTGTTGGTGAATTATGTTACAATTAGTGAAATTTCAGGAAGGAAAACATGCAGTGCTCATATTTTATGGCCATGTCACCCTAAGTATTTTGTTAGTGTCTGATTTATCAACAATCAGCTAGAGGGATGATATTCTTCTTCTGTGTTTTTAGGAGAGCAGGAGGAAGACTTGAGTAGTTATTATGTGGCCAGAAACTGATTTATATTGCTTCCCACTGCAGTCAAATAATCTTCAGCAAGAAAGGGGGAAAGGGTAATTTTAATAGTACAACCTCGCTATAAAACATAGAGCGTTCTCTTTACACAGGATTTCTCAATGTGAAGCTGTGTATGACATTTAATATTGCGACTGGACTTCCAATTCAGCTGGAATCACAATTCTCACATAATTACAAAGACCACAAAATGATGCCATAGAACTGAGGGGAAAACATGCCTGGCGGGTGCCGGCATGTGAAATCCTTGCATTTTTTCGTCATAGCTAATAAGCAAAACGAACACCACCAAAAATGAGGCGCCTGCCCCTTCCCCCACCATTCCTCCCCCACCCATGGTTTTGACTCAAACACAGCGTATGGGTTCAAAGGACGGTCTTGAAATGCAGCTTGGGGCTGCTGCTGATCAAGTGTCTCTGATACCGTGTGTTTTAGGCATAGGGCTCCATGACCAGGGACAAGCTTAACTCAAAGAACTCTGAGGTTTGGAAGAACATGCCTGCCAGGATCCTCAAGCACTTAATACAGGCCAGGGGTGGGTCAAGACTGTGATTTCGTCTCACTACAAGGAAAGGAGAAGGCAGCTATTTTAAGAATAATATGGTTTTTGGTGATCTCTGTGAAGTTTATGAGTAGTCAGAGAAGAGAACATAAAACTTACTCTACACATGTAATTAAAATACAGGGAACTAAATTCATGTGTAAGTAATAGGAGAGCAGAGTGGAGCCAGGGGATCATAATAAGCATCCTGGTTGAAGTGAAAAGCAATTTGTGGTGGGGCTTTCAAATTCCTACTTTCGGGGACAGATTTGGAAAGCTCACGTATAGTCTTCCTGAGTGGGTCGGTTTACTTTCATAGCCCTTTCATTTAAAAAATTCTCTAAAAATAGCAGTTGAGTTTGGTTTTTCTTTTCTTTTCTTTTCTTTTTTTTTTTTTTCCTGCAGGAAAAATCACTCCGTTTTATAAACGAATCGCTATTTCTTGGGAGCAAACAGCTAAGTTCACCAGTCATCAGTTTTCCTCTCATCGGGGCATCCAGCCTTGGTAGGGTGGGGAGATTACTGGGCCCTAAACTCCAGTATTTCAGTGAAGGTCTCCCACACTTCCACTGGGTCTGTCAAATTCCAGAGCATATTCTAAATGCAGCTTTATAAAATAGAGATAATGGAATAGGGGGTGGGGACTTAACCGAAAAACAGATGTGACTATCCTGGAGTTTGCTGTTATGTGGACCAAACATCTGGATGATGGACTGAATTATTCACTTTTTCCTGGGATGCTCTGGCATCAGGAACCCCCCACCCTTCCCATCCAGATGAGGCAGTTTGGATAGCTCTGTTGTTAACCATGCAATGTGCTACTGCAAATTGGCGAGCCTCCTACGTGAGCAAGACTTGGCGCCACTTAGAGGTGTTTGACTGTTATTCCTAATAAGCCTTATAAAACAGACCCCAAACAGCCACAATCCAGATTTATAAGGTGGTTGGGGGGTGGGGAAGAGTAGGATAAGAACAGACTTTGAAAGAACAAAAGATCCTCCACATGGTTTTGTGTTATAAGCAATAGTAAAAAGAACAATCACGCAAAATAAATAAATAAATAAATAAATAAATAACCTCGTCTTGGGCCATGGCCTCCAGGATCTCAAAGTCTAAACCATACATGCATGTTTTGGAGGGAACCAACTCCCTTCTTTCTAAGTTGACTGTTAGCTTGAACCTTAAGCTGTCCAGAAATGAAGAATGCTAGAGTGGAAAGGGCTCTAAAGCTCATCTTGTCTGATATCCTTATTTTCCTTCATTAGAAAAAAATGTCCGAAGATACAGAGCTGACGGTTTTGAAAACTGTAGATTGAAATTTTATTCTAGAAGTAAAGTGTGGTGGTTAAGATAAGAACATGTGTTGAGGATCAGACAGATTTGGGGTCACACCCTGGCACTGACACATACTAGCTGTCACCCTCAGGTCTCAGTCTCTGTACCTGTCAGGGCAGGATAAACAATATCCAGGTGAGCATGGCTGCTCATCCTTAAGTGTGGCACCAGCCCCTGCACACACAACATCAATAATAAGAAATGTGTTTCAATTAAGTAAGATGAGAATATCCCAGGAAAAAAACATAAAATATCCTGATACAGAAGTTTTCAAGACATGCTCCCAGAGCTCCCAGAGCTGGGTCTTCTACAGCCTGTCTTCTAGTGTCCTCGGGGGCAAAAAAGGCCTGAGTAGGTGGGCTTCCAGGACTCTCCCATCCCCATACCTGCTCCTTCCTATAACCAAGCATATTGGGCCTTTCTCTTTTCCACATCGGACTCTGAGTTATATCCCATTGAAGAATATAAATGAGTACGTGTACTTGTACGTGTACATGTATGTATTCCCCCCACCTCAACCTAAAATACTTGTGGTGGGAACAGCATAGAACTGAGCCCTGGCAATGTTATAAAATGGCTGGGCAGCTTAAGGCAAGTCGCTTGACATCTCTGGAACTTGTGTACCTCATCCCTAAAATGAACATTTTGGACCAACAATTCCCTCAGGACTCCTTTTGGTATTCACAGTCTCAACTCTTCCCTCTACCACATAATCCCCTGGAATAATGAGAACAAGTGCTTTCCTTTCCCTGCCCCAATGGAGAGAAGCCACCCTCCTTCCTGATGAAATCACCGACTAGACCCCACCTCTTCATTTTTCTAATTTGAAGCTTCACGTTCTTTTAGGACAATAAATTTCTCCAATCTGACTGACTTGAAAAATCTTTTATTGTCACTTACTCCCGCATGCCAGAGCGAAGTTTCCTGCCTGCCTCTCCCCCTTTCCTGGGGCCTGAGAAGAAGGGAAGAAGAGTTCAGAATGAGCCAGGTGTTCCTCACTTCTGTTTCTGATCCGAACTAGTCTAGGTGACATTGTCCTGGCGAGGCGTAAAAGAAGTGGGGCTAACTCAGCTTGTGGAGCAGGCGGGTAGCTCTAAGCAATCCTGACTGCGCTTGCCATAAAATGCCGGCTGCCCATGTTTGTTGAACTCTGAGACTTGAATAATATTGTGCACTTTATCTTTATAGAGTCTTTTATGCTAACAGGCCTAGGGGTAGCAAAAAAAGGGCAATGTACTGCAGTCTGCTAAAAGCTTTGCCATTTGATTGCTTCATAATTTCACCATTCATCTAATTTGGAGTGCACATTCGTGCAACAAACCTGTCTGTCACCCTTAACAAGCTCTTTGGTACAGACCGGAACAATCTCCCATAATGTAAACAACCTTCTCCTTCGAAAGAGAAAGAAAGCACACAACACGCTTTTAACACTGGCAGATGTAATTACTTTGGACTTTACCACCCGTGGTATTGGATTTCTCAGTTCCCAAGATTCATCATCAACAAATAACTTTTAAATTATTTTTCCCATATTCTTTCTTCAAAGTTACTTTCAGCACATTTTTTAGCATTGTCTTTGCACAAGTCACCACATTAGGGAAAGCAAGGGATCGGGCCTTCTGTAAGAATTGAGCTTTGCTCTCTGGGAAGCAGTCTAATGTAGAAAAGAGAACACACACTTATTAGGAAGGGAAATGTGGTTTTGAATTTGTTCTTCTACTCCATAGCTGTGACCCTGGCGAGTAATTGATTGTCTTCCACCTGAATATTCTCATTTGTAAAATGGGGCACAGATATTATTTGCTATAAATGGGTAGTGATTAAATAGGGAAATATATGTGCATATGTTCATACATAATTAGACAGTATATACAAAGTGAATAAATTTGAGTTCTCATCTATTCTCTGTTCACTCTATTCTACCAATCTCTACCCTAAATCCCTGCCTCAGCCACCTCTTTACCTCATACACATACAAACACTCACAAGCATCAAGGGAAAGAGATTCAGGGACAGCGAGAGAAGAGTTTATAATCAAGTAGATATGGATTCCATTTAAATTCTTTAACAGCTTCCCTGTAGATCAAAACTCTTCCTCCATTCAATCTTCTAATTTGCACTATGTGATAGCTGACATATTTGAATTGGAGGAAGGGATAGAGAGTAGACCATGCCATATTTCCATAAATCTGTAAATTTTCAAATGTCTATAAGAATAGAAATGGATTAAAATGAATAAAATGTCTCAAAGACATTTACCAAGTGGGGGAAATTTGGGGAATACCAAATCAAAGATTATGGTGCAAATTATGCCTTCAAGTTGACAGTTAGCCAGAGTAATTTTTTTTACTGCTTTGACAAGGTGGACTATTTGTTTTGATGCCTTATGAAAACAAATACTAGATTGTAAGTGCCACAAGAGTCATGCGACTCTTTCTTAATTATATTCATCAAAGGTGAAAGAGCAAGGGAAGAGTATCCTTCTTGAATAAGTGAGTGCATAAGCTAATGACAAATGACATTAAAAACATTGATCACTTCATGGTATAAACCCAAAAGAAAGCGGGGACTCAAATAGATATTTGTACACCAATGTTCATAGCAGCATTATTCACAGTAGCCAAAAGGTAGAAGCAACTCAATGGTCCATCAACAGATGAATGCATAAACAAAATGTGGCATATACATACAATGGAATATTATTCAGCTGTAAAAAAGACATTCTGATACACGGATGAGCCTTGAAGACATCATGTTGAATGAAATAAGCCAGACACAAAAAGACAGATATTGCGTGATCTCACTCATAAGTAATTCCTAGAATATGAAAACTCATAGAGACACATAGTAGATTACAGGTTACTAGGGGTTGGAGGGAGAATAGGGAAGGTATTTTATTGCTTAATGGGTGCAGAGCTTTTGTTTGAGGTGAGGAAAATTGGAGAAATGGATGTTGGGGATGGTAGCACAATACTGTAAATTTGTACTTGAAAGTGATCAAAATTGGCAACTTTGAGTTATATATATATGTTATTAAAATAAAAAGTAAAAAAAACCTGGGCCCCCAAAAACCTTCTTCACTTCATCTTTATGACAGTGTTCAACGGTGAAGAGATAATGAGTGAGCTGAGATATGAAGTAGATGAATTATTGTAGAGAAGGAAGGAAATGATGTAGTTTACAAATCTCATGTATTCTAGTTAACTGAGCCTGGGACTAAGTATTTTAGGGACACTACGGAGCTAGTAAAGTAACAGGGTTGTTTGTTTGGGTTTTTGGTTTTGTTTTGTTTTTCTTCTTTTAGCTCTGCAATTAGAGGATGGCAATTGCTGAATTGCATGTCTGTCACTTCTAACAAACCAAGAAGTCCTAGCGAGTAGGGACCTACTACACTGCTCCAGGATCTAAAACCAAGACCAACCTATAGGAAGCCTTTAATAATGATGATTATGATGACAACCACCATGACAGCAATTAGAAAAACAATAGATAATGCAACTGGAAAAATATTAACATTTATCCAGCACTTAATATGTTCCAGACATGGTTCTAGGGCAGGGGTTCTTAACCTTTCTTTGTTCCATGGACCCCTTTGCCAGTTAGGTGAAAACCACAGATCCCTTCTCAGAATGTAGCGGCAGATAGTTTTATGACACTCAACATCGGAGGTCAGAGAAAATAAAGATAATAAGTTGATTTTTTTCAATTCAAGCACATGGACCCCCTGAAATCTTTCCACAGACCCCTTGGGAGTCTGTGGACCCCTGGTTAAGAACCCCTGTTCTAGGGTGTGTGTGTGTGTGTGTATGTGTGTGTGTGTAATCATTTTTGTTGTCAGTAATCCTCAACTCCTGGTCAGCCCACTTTTCCACTACCAAGAGCCTTGGCTGTCTAACTCAGCTCATAGAGCATCTTCTATAGAATGGAAAGAGGACCCTAGCAGAAAGAAGGAATCCTTGCCAGAAAACAAGAAAAAGGTCAGTCTGTTCTCCCCTGATGACTGGGAGGCCGTCTTAGCATGGAGCTATCCCTAAGTAGAGGGATTTGTGTGATTTTCAATTTTCTCTTCTGTACTTATTTATATATTCCAAACATTAAAGAATGAACATTTATTACTTTTCAAATAATTAAAGAATAACATTGAAAAGTCATTTTTTTAAAATTTTTTGAAAAGTCATTTTTAAAGCTAAAAATATGCTACAGTTCATGATACAAATTTGAATCAACAATAAAATTTGTGATGCCAGGACATATGACAATCACTGTTACAAAGGAAAGACAAGACAAGTAGTGCCATTTCTCTATGGAAACTAGACAACAATCAAGTGAGATATTGGTTTAGTTTGAGGCCTGACTTCTCTGAGCCCTTAAAATGGTGATAAAAATGATTTTTGGAGAGAGACCCAGGCCTTCTGTAGGAAGGTCAAGAAATCCGGGATGAAAGAAAAGAAGAGGGACAGCTTATCAAATGAATTCAAGCATATGAAAATTGTCATAAAAATGACATTGGCTAGCTGTTCAACATCCCCCTTTAGGACAAAACAAGAAAAAAATGTTTCACACTGCAGCGAATATTTGGTGTTCAACTGCAAGAAGACGTTCTTGAAGATAAATGTGATTAGTCACTGGGGTAGCTCCCTATTGCTGGAATACTTAAAATGAATATAAGCAGGTGGTTCTTTTGAAGGCTATATGTACAATTTTGCTTGGAGCCTGGACAAGTCACACTCTTGCAATTGTAACTTCACTCTGATCAATTTAATCTACCTAGAAAAGAATGTAAAATTTGCATTAGAGCTAGGATGAGAGATTTCATGTAGTGCTGTATGCAGAACAAAGTTTCTTCCTGGTGTGTTTAGGAGCTAACTCAACTTTAAGCACATTAACATCTTACATGTGAAACAGGTGATTAGAATTTAGTCTCCTTCATAATGTTCCCTCTAAAAGAAATTGTGTAACAAAAACCATTTTTGAGTAGTATTGGACCTCCACTCATGTATTCTCTCTTGCTAAGCTATATTGAAAACTAGAATTATAATTAGACGTGGTAGAGTCATTCAACTTGAGCCCAACAAATTGATGGTGCTAAAACCATGATATTTGGGTTTCCTTTTTTTATGATAAATTTAAAAAGAACAGCCTTGTTTCTTCACAAAAAGACTCAACAGATCTAGTTTCCTATATTTCATATTCGTTTAATATTTATTCAATGACTATTCATTAAACATACCACAATGGGCAGAAGTGACATTTTTTGGCCCCCGAAGCTAGACCTTAAGAGAGCTTGAAGTATTCGTTTACGTCAACTTGAAATGTTGCCCTGGTAGAGCCTCCTGGAGAACGAGAGGCCCTATGGAGGAGAACTGAGGCTCTGCAGCCAAGAGGCAGCACATACTGTCAGATATGTGAGGCCACCTTGCACATTCTAGTCCAGCCATAGCCGCAGCTGAATGCAGCCACATGAGTGAGCTCAGGTGAAACCAGCAGAAAAACCACCCAAGACACCACCCAGACAACACATAGGACCATAAGACTAAGAAGCCATTCTTGTCTTTATTTGGAGGGAGGTGGGCAGAGATAGAAACTAAGCCTGGTAGTTTCTATCATCCAGTGACACTTCCTGAAATCTCAAACTAATGAGATCGGATTTTATCCAGTTATTAATTGTGACCTATTAAAAATATTTGAACTAGGGAATGAAAAGTATACTAACTTAAAACAATAACTTCTGGAAAAGAAAGTAGAGGCACATAGTAAGTGATTATAATAATCCAGGCTTCAGTTAGTATCATAAAGGCAGTGATGGTGAGAATGCTAATTGCCATTCTTCTACCCTTCTTTCTTCATAACAGAAACCCTACAATTGCTTTATCACATGGCCAACTAGAATAAAAGTTACATTTCCAGACTTCCCTTATAGATAATCATGGCCACAAGACTAAGTTCTGGCCATTAAATTACGGCGAAAGTGTTACACAGGAACTTCCTTTGCCCCCCTTTTCCTTGCCATTTCATACCAGCCTGAGAGACAAATATGAAGGCACACACTTCATCATCTTGGATCATAAAGACAAGGCCACACATTAGAGCTGAAGACGCCTCCATCCCTGACACCATGCTGCTACCATAACAACTGTCATACCTTTGCACTATTTTTATGTCAGAGAAAATAAATTTTTATCTTAATCAAGCTATCATTCTTTTGGAGTTTTTGGCACATGCATCTCAGTTAATGCACTGTTACAATGGTGCAGGGAAAGTTTCAGGGAAGAAATCCTCAGAGAACTGGTGTCTGCCCAGATATAGGAGATGAGGATGATATGCAAAATTTGAAAGATGTTTTGAACCTGGGTGATTAGATATGATAACACTTTTTCTCTTTGATCTCTTCAAATCCCACTCCACAACCAACCTACCAGGGGCTTTTTAAATCATGGGAATTTGTGCTGTCAGTTTTCTTATTTGTAGTCTGATCCCTGCAAATACCAGGTCAAAACAGTGCCCCATTCCCAGATGCAGTAAGGGGGGATGGGGAAGCCCACAGTATGCACAGGATGGCCACAAAGGAAAGTTGGCCAAGTTCAAAATTCCATTCCTTCTTTTACTTGAAATAGAGTTGCTCATATGCTAGAACCACTATAAACCGGTATTGTTTAGTTAGAAAATAATCATTTGAGATTGAAACAAACTACTTTCCAGGGTTCTGTAAATGAATTTGAGATTGCACAGATTTTTACAGAGCCCCCACTCTGTGAAGGCAGTGCTCAAGGTGCCTGGGATACATCAGTCAACAAAAGAGACAAAGATCCCTGCCCTCATGGAGCTTGCATTCTGGCAGGGAGAGACCAACAATAAACATAACCAGTAAAATAAATGGTGTGGTCTGTTAGACAGTGATACATCCTTTGTAAAAGAGGAGTAGTGGGTGTAGCTCAGTGGTTGAGCACCTGCCTCACATATACAAGGTCCCAGGTTCAATCCCCAGTACCTCCAAAAAAAAAAAAAAA
>JAQZBX010001074.1:0-34844 GCA_029593785.1 Cabassous unicinctus | reverse complement strand
CAGGGGCCTCCCACATGGTAAACGGGTGCTCCATCCACTGCGCCACACCCGCTTCCTGCCGTGAGGTTGCTGCATCAGCCCACCGCACCGCTCAGGCCGGCGTGCCCTCACAAGGAGGCCCCGGGACGCGAACCCGGGCCTCCCATATGGTAAACGGGGACTCTATCCACTGAGCCACACCCGCTTCCCCAGGATGTTTCTTAACTGTTGAGGTATTACCTAAACTCTCTGAGCCTTAGTTTCTTCAGCAATAAAATGGGGATCTTAAGACCTACCTCATAGAGTTTCCATGACATTTAAATGAGTTAGCAAATATAAAGCAACTAGGATAGTACCTGGCCCACAGTAGGGAATTTTATTATGATTGTTCTTGACTTTTTTTTTTTCTTTCTTTTTCTTTTTTTTTGGTTCTTGGCTTTTTAAATTACACTCTAATGATCTCATTGGTCTTTACATCAGGATAATATTGAAGAAGCGCTTATTTAGGAGAAAGGAAAATAATAAAACTCCAGCTGCTGAGTAATGATTTGTTCCAGTGACAAACAATCATCAATCTATGCCCTAATTTTTAGTGAACATATTCACAATTTTTGAAGAATACCTATTCCAGCTCCCCAACAGTGATAAAGGAAAATTTTCTCTTGGTCATGGAAAAGGTTGTAGAGGTTAGGAAGAGATCAGAGGGGGCAACTCTGCAAATGACACCTAAGTGCACTTGGATTGGCTCTAGATTGCTGAGAGGGAAGCCCAGGCCCCTGTAGGCCATCTATTTATTTTCCACTTGCACAAAACAAACAAACAAATCCCAATAAACAACTTAGGCTAGCAAAGGAAGGACATTTTTTTCCCCCAAGGGTGAATAAATCAGAAAATATTTTTGTTTTATGTTCATTTAATATTAAAAACAGAAGAAAGAGGTTGGTCATTTGGGGCCTACTTAAGAAGGAAGGCAGGGAGAATGAAAATATAATTTCAAATATGCCATAATTTTTTAAAATTTTTGCAGCAAGATGAAATATGATATAATGCATTTAACAATAAACATATACCCTACAAGGAATGAGAGCATTTGGAAAGCACTTATATATCCATCGTTTCATTTTATCCTCATGACAATATTTTGAGACAAGTAAGGTAAACTTGTTATTCTCTTAACTTTAGACAACCGGGCTCAGGGAGATTAATTAGAGGACCAAGATAACAGCAAGTTATACAAAGATTCACAATTCTCATCCAAGTCTCCTTATCTCTTATCCCAGCAGATCTCTCTATGTATTTCAAACACAGGAAATATAATGCAAGGAATTGGCTACCAACATGTTGGAAAGGCTGGAAAAACAAAATGGGAGAGAAGCAACACAAGTAAAAGTAATGAGTATTCTTGTGGTCAAAGTTACTGGAAGGAGAAGAGAAGAATGAGACTGAAAGAGAGAACGAGATGTTCTCAATCTGGTGAGAGGTCGTTTTGCCAATTCACCATCCAAATATATGGTTTCTCAGGGAAATTCAATACCCACATCTTGTGACATTTAACCCAGCTTCTTTATTGATTTTTGCCTTGGAATAAAAATACAGAAAAAGAAAAATAAATTTTAAAAACAACATAGCAACAGAGAATATACAAGAGGAATTCCTGAGAAATATAGTCATCTGTGGCCTCTGACCACGGTCTGGTGCTATAATCCCATTACCTCCCTGTGTGAGCTCTGGCAGGCTTCCATTCGGAAGGAGAACTAGAGCCCACCAAGGACTCTGGGAAAATGGGGCTTTCTGGATGTACCTCGTCTTAGCAGCTCCTTAACCTATGAAGAACGTAATGTTAGAGACATGTATGTTCTTAATAAACTATACAACCAAAGCACAAACATACATGGATATTAATCATATACCCAAGCATAGCCTGAAATAAAAAATGTGGCTATAGTGTCAAATAACTGGGTCTTTTAAGAATTAAAATTAATATTTATCGAGCTTACTTTTTGTCAAATAATTTACTAAGTGCCTTTATGTAAATCTCATTTAATCCTTCCAATAGGGTTCTTTCACAATTATTATTTTAAAGATGGGGAAATGGTAGCTAAGAGGTTTAGTGCCTTGCCCAAGGTCACACAGCTAGTAGGTAGGGGAGCTGGGATAAAAACTCGGGCTGTTTCATACTACAAACTGGATTCATGCCAGTGAGTACTCTATTTTCTTCTCTATCATTGGATGAATGATATTTTTTCTCCAATCCCTGTTCTAAACTTCTCAGTGCTTTTATACAAACCCCTCAGGTATTTCAAATACCTGCTGTTGTTTGGCCAAGGTAAGTCAGAAAGGGTAAGCCACAATTTGCTTCCTGATATACTATAGTCATAAACATCCTGTCAATTACAGTTCTTTACACCAAGCATTGGGTGATTTTCTTTTTGCACATAGTGCACTATTTTCTCCAAAAGGTGCACATGGCATAGAGCTGGTGCAATTTACTTGAATAGAACTACCATTTCACATGTTTGGTTTTGTTTCATTGGTCTTTTTTTCTCCCGAAGGAACCTAGTCTTAAAGCATCATTACATTTTGACCTAGAAAATTTAAATTAGGGAATGAGGAATACCATTTTCCAAATGTTCCTGATGTCAGCTGAGCACTTTAGGGAAAGACACTCACACAAAACTAGATAAAAGTTAAGATGGGATAGAAGCTGAAATTCCAGGGTTTAGTCAATTTTTTTTATTTTGCTACCTCCATGTGTGTTCATTTGTATGGCATATTTAAAAAGAGAATCCATTTCCTAATCTGTTATCCTAAACCCAACCCAAGGCCATCACAATGAAATTAATATTGTATTTTTCCAGTAAATCTGTTAGTTACAAATTATTGCATTCTCTAGGCATAGATGAAAGACATAAATACAGATAAATGCTATCAGGAAAGAAAAGAGAAATTCAGGAATGAATTCTCTTACATTTGATATAGGACATTTGCCAAAACAAGATAAGCCAGCTAACCAGAATTGCAACACCTTCTAAGTGTTAAGGATTTTCACCTTTATTCCTAATGTGCAAGGCCTCCTCTTTCACCTCTGAAGCTCTTGCCAGTGCCGAGACCTACACTGCTGCAATTGGAAAGCTGCTAGCCTGTCCTTCCACACAGTTAAAGGCTTGGCACAGTCATGGATTCGGGGGCACTGAAGCAGCTCCAAAAAAGTTATATTGTAATCATTGCTTTTTTAAACCTATGCTTAAATTGCATTTTACAGCTAAGGTTTGGTCTCAGCTATCATCCATATCTCATTTACAAAGGAAACTTCTCAGCGCAATTTGGCCACATTGAGTGATTTGGTTAATCTGGAAATCTTTCAGCTCCCAGTTAGGATTCTTCGTGTCCAAACCCAGGTGCCAAAACTTTTGCTGAGTTTAGAACTACTGCCTAACTGCCTCTCTCACCTGCTCCTGTCACTGAGATATAGCTCTACTATGTTTAGAACTACTTAAGGAAAAGGATTGTCAAGCCATATGTTGCAAAGTGACTGCTACGTGTCCCTTAGCTGTTCCAGTTAGCACAACTGTGCAATTTCTCACCCAGGAGCAGCTTTGAGCCCAATAGAAGGATCAGTTAAACCAAGGATTTAGCTCAAGACTAACAGCACATTAGCTTCATCCAGACACCTAGAGTGGCCATATACTCACTTTGCATGAGACTATCCCGGTTTATGCCTGTGGTTGAAGTACAATTAACAGTGCCCACTTCACTCTCAAAGTTGTTCTTGTGTGGATAACTATATGGTCACCCTGAATATACCTATAAAAGGTCAAGGGATCCAGAAGGAGACACATCTGAAGCCAAAACACCTACCAACATAAGCTTCATAGCTTCCCTTACCTCCCTCCTGGGGAGTTACCAGCAATTCCACTGTCAAAACTTCAAGCATAAACTGTTATACTTCTAGCATTTGTCACAGAGTCTGGAAAAAATGTTAATAACCTTACAAGTTTGTGAGGCGAAGGCATCACAAGGCATACTGCTCATTCATACAATACAAAAATATTTATTGTATCCCCAGTCTTTGCAGGCACCATACTAGGACCTGGGGTTATTGCAGTCCCATGAGAACGTCTGAGTTAAGAAACAGTTTCGGTATGATAAGTGTTATAAACATCATGTACCATAGGGGTGTATAGAAGTGCCAACTGGCCCAGCCTTGAGGAATCTAGAGCAACATCTTGAAAAATGTGACATATAACTTACAACCAAAGGACAGAAAATGAGATGGAGGTATATTCTTTTCTCCATCTGATGTGCAAAGGCACATGAAGAGAACGGAGTGCATTCAGCCTGGCTGGAGTGTATTTGGAAGGAGGGGGTGATGAGGCTGACAGAGGGGAGGCAAAGAGGCCACAGGCATCATGTTAAGGAGTTTGACTTTATCCCTGGGAAATGGAGAACCACAACCAGGTTTTACAAAGAAACGTGAGTGATCAGATTAAATCATGAAGTATTTTTGTTTTTAAGGAGAGAAAGGACACCACTTTTGTGTTTTACTTGGATGTGCTGAATCATCTATGGAGAACATTCTCCTGATAAAGTCAACCATACATCAACAGGGAGTTACACTGGGTTCAGTTACTAGTTCCAAGTCTGGCTTAATGTTCTGGTGACCTTGGTCAAACTACCACAGGCTGAATTGTGCCTCAATTTCCTTGTCTATGAAATACGGACTGCTGTATTCATCTTTCTCATAGAGTGATGTGAGGAACTGCTAATGAAAAGAAGTCAAGTTTGAAAACAGAGTGTTACAGAAATGCTTGATAAGTCCAAATAACAGCCAGGAAACATGAAAGGTCTGTGTCAAGTGTTCATGTGTGCAGTGGAAGTGTTTCAGCTATAAGATGTAATGATCTGGAGGCTCATTTTCACTAGGACTGTCACTCCCAGGTAAATTTGAGGCTGGAGTTGCAGCCCTGCTCACCAATTAAGAGCAGATGACAGTCTGTAATCATCCTGCTCAAAATTGTGTCCCTGCACCTAGGCTTGTACTCACTTTCATAAGAAGGCTTCTCTAAATCTGCTGAGTCTAGCTCAAAACTTAGGAAATCACATTCTGAAATCATGCTCTTAAGGAAGATAATGAGCCAGCTACATGATAAAAGCAAAAGAATTATGTATAAAAAGATAAAAGAGATATCACTAAGTCTTTCCATTTCCCTTTTCAGATATTGCTAAAAACCATGTTTAAAAGAGTTAACAATAATAATAATAACCATCATTCACTGAAAGCTTGTTATGTGCAAGACACTGTTCTAAGTGTTTTGCAAGCATTAGTTCATTAATTCTTTACAGCAGAGAGTTAGCATTATTCCCTATTGTATCATAGTTCTCAGCACCTGATTTTGGAGAGGTTAAACCCATCAAGAAAGCTGCAGAGCTTGAAGCAAAGCTCAGATTGGTATAAATCTAGGTTTATTCTCATAGCTTCTGCACTACTTTGTTAAAAGCTATTAAAAGGCCCATTGCGTTGCTATCTTCTTGCTGGGCATGCTCCCACCCCCACCCAAATCTGCTGCTCATATCATCACTGGCCTGTGAAGTTGCAGTTTCCAAATGTGAGTCAGTCAAGTTGGGAAGGTTAATTTATTTTAGTAGATATGTGTCAGTGACACTATTTTTAAAAAGTACATCTTGACAACTTGCACATCACACAAAATCCCTGCATTGGGTTGTGCCAATATGACCCTGATAGGGGGTGAGCTGTCCCATTGTAAACGATAAGGTCAAGAATACCTGTCAGCAGTTGATGGTTTACATCACTAAATTCAACAATGTATGAAAAAATCCAAATATTTTCTCAGAAATGAACCCAACAGCAGAGAATAGAATATAACTGAGATAAGCCCCTTTAGGGCATGGTTTGGTAAATTCTATAGTTTATTCTTGACCTATTCAGATAACCCAAAAATTAGTTGTAATGGTTGTATCAAACAGTATTTTTATATCAACAGCATGCTAGGTTTTAAAACTGAGTTCCATGCAAGTTCTGCAACGATACCTCAGGGATTCCACAAACACATGATTCAAATTCATTTTAAAGTATATTTCTTAAATTATTTTACAAACTTAATTAAAAACAATATGCCTATTCAAATTCACACTTCACACACACCCTTCCCATGCTGAACTAGACTTGTGTATTCAACAGCCTCCTTAACATCCATCTTAAACTTAATGCGTCCAAAATATCACTCCTGACCTTCCCCACTCCTACCTCCCCAAACTTGTTCCAGCTGAGGCCTTTCCCAACTCATTAGGGGCAACTCCAGCTTTCCAGAAGCTTAGTGCCATTCTTGATTCATCTCTTCCCTCACATCCCACATCCAAATCTACCCAATGGTCATGACCACTTCCCTGCTCTCATCCTGTCCAAGTTACCATCATCTCTCACTTTGACTACTGCAATAGCTTCCTCATTGGTCTTTCTTTATTTGACCTTTCTCCATTACAGTCAATTCTCAACATAGTAGAATGATCCTTTTAAAACTAAGATAGATCTTTTCTCTTCTCTGCTCAGAATCCTCCAATAGTGTCTCATCTTACTCTAAGGAAAGCCAAAACCCTTTCAATGACCTATAGGAACTGGCCCACACCCATCCCTTTACCTTCTCCTTCTCAACTATTCCCCCTTGCTCACTCTACTCCACCACACAGGCCTCCTTGCTGTTGTTCGAAAACCTAAGACACGTTGCCGACTGCTCTTCTCTAAAATCAGATTCTATTTCTCTCACCTGCTTTAGGTCTTTCCTCAGTGAGCCCTTCCCTAACCACACTATTTAAAATTACAATCTCCCACATCATCCCTGACACTTCCTATTTCTATTTCCTGCCGTATTTTTCTCCACAGTACTTATCACTAGCTGACAGTTTACATATTTAGTTGTGTATTTGTGGGTTTTGTTTTTGTTTTTCTGTCTCCTCCACTGGAATGTAAGCACCATGAGACAGAGATATAAGTTTCTCTTGGTCTACTGCTCTATTGCCCAAGACAGTGTCTGGCACATCTTAGCATTCAATGATTATCTGTAAGAGGAAGGCATGAAAGAAAGCAGAGTGAAGAGATAGAGTGTGGCCAGAGTGGGACATGAGCATATGTCTATCTCAGTGGAGATGGTCAGGAAAGATTCTTTGAGAAGTACTTGAAACTGGAGGTTGAGAAGGAGCCAGCTAGGAAAATATTCCATGTTAAAGAAATAACATGTGTGGAGGCCTTAATTAAGAATAAGTTTGATGTGAATATATCTCAATAAAATTCCTTTTAAAATTAAAAAAAAAAAAGAAGTTTGGCAAGTTCAAAGAACAAGAACTGTTTAGGTGGATCATGGTAACAATCGTGGTAGGCCTCTTACTGGAGTCCTTTGTAAATGGGATGAATACAAAGAGAGGGAGAGAAAGCCATGGAAGCAAGAAGCTGAAAGGAACTAAACCCAGAAGAAAAGGGAGAAACCAGCAGACGCCACCATGTGCCTTGCCACATGACAGAGAAGTTCAGGATTCTCTGTCATGCAACCAGTCTTCAGGAAGAAAGTATCATCTTGATGATACCTTGATTTAGACATGTTCACTGCTTCAAAACTATAAGCTTGCATAAGCTAATAAATTCCCATTGTTAAAAGCCAACCCAATCCATAGTATCTTCTTTAAGCAACCTAGGAAACTAAAACACATAGGCCACCCCCATGGATGGTAGAGAAAATCTGAATTGCCTGAAATTTACTTTAAGCCTCCTGAGGTACTAGGGGGCTTGAAATAAAAAATAAGTACAGTTACAGAAAAACAAAGTTACATGTTTTGCACCCCTGATTATATGGAAAAACTCAATATGCTCTATATAAATGGTCTTAGGGTTTACTGAAAGAGTTGGGTACTTCTCGATTGTCAGGGAATGGAAGAAGCTTCTCTGTTCAAATTATTAGTGATTCAACTTTAAAAGGAAACTTTCCTACTGAAGCATATCTTGAGAATTGCAAGGAGAGTTTTTTTTTAAAAAAACTGTAAAACTCTGCAAATACTTCTTTGTGTGAATAAGGATTTCCTTAATACTATGCAACCAAAATAAGAGATAGATATAATATGGATGCATAAGACTGGTGCTGCCATCTGACTCTTATTGAAGTATTTGTGTTCATCAAAGCAGGTTCATGGTTTTTATCAATAATTGGTATGCCCTTAAACTTATAAAATACTTTTATATTTAAAAGCATTTTTAATATTATTTATACATTGTATAAATTGGAATGCTTTAATTTTTTTATTTGAAAAAGGGCCATTGCTGAAAATATTTACAAGCTACTATTCTATCTGATATAAAGTTTTCATTTTAAATATAATATTTTAGCAAATTCCACTGTTATATAAACTTTTATATGTCTTATTACTAATACATACTAGCTTAATACTACTAATAATACCTATTTCTTGACTGCTGATCTTTGCAAAAAGCAGTGCTAAGAATTTGTATTTATTATCTCTTTTAATCTCCTCTCAACTTTTTGAAGTAGGTTTTATTGTTACCTCCATTGTAACATTTGAGAAAACTGATACTTCAAGAAATAAATAACTTGCTCCAAATCAGACTGGTAAGCATTAGTGGAGATACCTGACTTTACGGCCTAAACTCTTAACCACTACAGAGTTTTTTCAATGATCTGCCAAAGCCTAATTATTAGAGATGAACAAAAAGTCAAGAGTAGAAACCAAAGCAAGGGTACAAGAGATGTGATATTGAGCCACTGTAGAAAATATTGGAAGAGTTATGTTTAAAGGTACACTGTTCTTTCCTCCCAGCTCTCCTGGGCCATGGTGATCTTACAGATGCTGCTGTAGAACCCAATCTTCACACAACTGGATGCCAGAAAGACCTGAGTTCATCTGTGGAACAACCAACCATATAACTCCTAACAAGACACAAGAAACAAACTGAGAATTCCCCCTTTATTATGACATTAGTGAGGCCAACACAGCATAGTTGGAAGAGAAAACCTAGATACCACCAGAGATATCCTTACTTAAAGGGTAATCAGTTCTTCCCAAACTTCTTCTTCTGCACCAAGAGCCTTCTTCATGAGGGGGCATCACCTCAGTCAGGACCCCAGGCCTGGGGGCTGTGCATCTGCAGCTACACTGACAGAATTCTCAACAGCATCTATTGTGAGCCTGGGTGTAACCATCAGGCCCCAGCTTCTTCATGACAAAAAGTCTTGAACAAATCCTGGAAAAGAGAACTGTGTGACAAAAGAATTGATGCCAGGTGAAGCTGTGGACAGATAAAAGGCATTGAATTCAGATACATCAGAGCAAGTTACTCTGAGATAGTTTTCCGATCTGGAAACTAAAGATAGTATTGCCTGATACTGTAAGTATTAAATGATACAATATGTAACTCTTGCTTTTTCTACAGCCCAGATCGCTCTCAAACACCAAACTCATATATCTATCTTCCTACTTTACATCCCACTTAGATATCTAATAGATATTTCAAATTCAACAAGATTAAAAGTGAACTTCTCATCTCTTCCTAAAATTAGACTGTGTCCATAACCATATCAGTTTATGACAACTCATGCCGAACTCTTGGAGTTATTCCTAACTCCCCTTCTTCTGTCATCCCATGGCCTGGCTCCTCAGGAAACCCTGTCAGCTTTATTAGCCACTTTCTCCAGAGTCTGGCTACTTCTCACCCCCTCTACTGCTGCCTCCCTGGCCTGACCCACATCACCTCTCTTCTGGATCCTATAACAGTCTCCTCACAGGTGGCCCTGCTCCTGGCCTTCCCAGTTTTATTCTATTTTCTACACAGCATTCAGAGTCACACTTTTTACAACAAAAATCAGATCATGTCCCTCCTCTGCTCAAAACATTGCAATGTTTCCCCATTTCACTCTCAGTGAATGATGTAGGAGGCTGTCTGAGATCTACCCCCTACTTGGTACACTCCAGCTATATTGGAAGTCCCCAGGCACATTTCCACCTTAGGGCATTTGCTCTGTTTGGAAGGTTCTTCCTTTAGAAGATCACTGGGCTAACTTCCTTAATATCATCAAGTCTGTGATCAAATATCGCCTTCCCAATGAGGCCAGCCCTGACCATTCCATTTAATCTTTCTAAATTTCTCCACCCCCTGCACTCTTAACCTACATTACCTTGTTCTGTTTCTTTGTTTTTCCACACTTATGCATGTACCATATTCGTCATTTGGTTGTACTCCCCTCCTAGAATGTAAGCTCTTTGAGGATAAGAATCTGTGTCTAATTTGTTCTCTGATGTATCTCAAGCACCTAGAGCAGAGTATAGAATAGGAATCTAATACTTATTAGCTGGGTGAATAAAAAAACATTTGATACATAGTTTAACCCACAATAAATGATAGCTCCCTTCCTTCTTTGTTGTTGGTGAAGATTGAGCCATTTGTCAAAGAGAATGCTGAAGAATTTTTCAATGTCTCTGAATAGCCTATAGAGTGGGACATAGAAACTTCTTGATACTTGGGCAAGCAAGACATTGGGACAATCAGATATCTCCAACATTTGAAAAAACATACATCTTTTATCTTTCACATTTCAGTGAAATAGCAAAATGTTTGATAATATAAGCAATTGGGGAAAACAAGCACTGTCATAAATTTTTCAAGAGAGTTGTAATTGGTTCAACATCTTTAAAGGGGTATTTCAAAATTGTAAATATATGGATACCTTTTAACCCACTAATTACACATATCAAAATTTCTTCTAAAGATATATTCCCATGTGTATCAAAAAGATTGTACAAGGGTGTTCTTTTCAACCTTGCTCTAATAGCCAATGATTAGAAACAACCTACAAATCAATTGGTAGAAGACTGACTCAGTATGTTCTAGATCACTTGCAGTAGACTATTCTGAAGCCTTTAAAGAGAACAAGCAGATCTATATGTACAGTTATGAAATTATATCCTTGTGAAAAAACAAAGCACTAAGCAATAAGCATCACAGGCTACCATTTGTATGAAAAAGACAAATATGTATAGAAAATTTCTGGGAAAATAAAAATTTTAAAAATACCTGTAATGGCTGATACCTCAGGGGAGGGAAGGTTCTGAGGAACAATATTTTGATGGAGACATCCTATTCATTGTGTACTGTCCTGCAAACTACACATTAGTAGAATAGAAATTATTTATTATTTTCACTTTTGCTATTTTCAGTTTCCAAATGAGATGATTGACCCTGATGTTTCTGTACTATTAATAACCCACAATGATCAGAATCCAGTCTCGTACCCCCTGGACAGGGCAACGGTCTCTCTGTGCCAACTCTTTTTCTATTCATTCTTCACAGCCGTGTGAAAAACAAATAAAAACACAAGTAGGACAAGAAAGCATGTTTCAGAGGCACGAAGATGTGTTGGTAGTTGAGAATCAGTTGATGCCGATCTTTATTTCCAGGCCCTTGGTGATCTCACCCAAAACTCTCCTGACCCTGCCTGGGCCTCTGTTTTCCTGTTTACAAAGCAAAAAGTTTATACCTTCTAAGCTCACACAAGCACTGAGAGGTAATGAGCATAATTACCAAATATAATACACATTAATATTTCTCAATCTCAACAACAAATATGCCAAAACAGTGGCAGGAAACCACATGTCTTTGAAAACAAAGTTAAAGAAAATAAAAAACCTTAAAGGTCAAGAATTACAGCATTGACTCCCACTCATGTTAGCCTTTGCTTTCTCAAAGGATGATGTCATCGTAAAATTGTGGGCTTTGGAATCTGACAAGTCAAGTTCAAATCACTAAACTGAGAGCCCCTTTAAGTCAAGACTGAGTATCATTTATGTTGCTTCCTCAGTACCTCCAATGGTATCTGAATGAGCTGCACTCAGTAAATTCTCCCCAGTCCTCCACATCCATGCCCATGACTGTCACAATCACCTCTACATAAATATCCCCTAATTTTATATCTCCAGGCCAAACTTCTCTCTAAACTCCAGGCATATTTAGCCAAGTTGGCGTCTCATCTTAGATGCCAAAAAGATATCTTGCAATATATCCAAATCCACTGTCCACCTCAAATGTGATCATTTTTTACTTTTACCTATACAAATATGGCCCAGCCATCCAGCTAGCTTGGCAAGCAAAAATTCTAGTCTTCTCTATCATCTTCCTCTTCCTCACCCTCATTTCCAATTTATCAGCAAGTTCTTTCAATTGGACATCCTAATCTAATTAAGAGGTTTCTAATCCATCCCTTTTTTCCTCCATTGCACTCTCACCACCATGCCTGAACAAGTATAACTATTTTCATCTCTCATCGGGGCTATACAACAGTCTGCCTGGTTTACCCTTATCCATTCTTGCCATTCTCCTATCTGCTTTCCACATTTCAGTTAGAGTAAGCATGTCATTCACATGCTGAAAACTCCTGAATGGAGTCTCTGTTTTTAGGATAAAGGCAAAAATAGACAGAAAGCCCTAGATACCCTAAGCAGTCCTGCATGGCAGCTGCCACTCTTATCTCTAGCATCCCACAACACACACATGCACACTCAACCGTACCTTCTTACTTGCCATGCCCCTCCCTGCTTCAAGGACTCTGCTTCTTCTGGTCCCTTTCCAGGTATACTCCTCCTTCCTGCTTCACTTGGTTAGCTCGTGTGCATTTTACCATTTCAGCTCAAATAGTATTTGAACAAGGAAATCATTCCTTTCTTCTCTGAGTAAGTCAAACACCCTATTACACATTTTCTAATTGCATGACTTTCTCCATCCTAGCACTTACTTAGGGGCAGTTTTACATTTATTGGGGTCGTTATTTGGTTTGCATGTATTTTCCTACTCACCTAAGTACCAGAAAAATAGGGGCTGGCTATATTTTTGCTCATCATTGTATCATGAATGGTACATGAAGGTACTCAATACCTAGCACATGAAGGCACTCAATGAACAAATGAATATGTTTTTGAGGAAAAAGATAAATAAGCTTTGGCACATACTCTGTATAAATCTAGGCAGATAGCTCAAACATGGCTTTATCTGCAAAATTGATTTTAAGAATAATTTTTAAAAAGTAGTTAATTTACCAGAGGTCAGGAAGGATTAAATAAAGTTGCCTCATAAATGGTTTAGCCCTGATAAATAGTAGCTTATCAATAAATATTGATTCTCTGCCAATTGAGCCTTCATCTGATCATTTAAATAATGAAAATTATCTCTTCAATAGATAAATAAGTTATTTATTAATGGCATATGATTTGCTCATATATGCAGTGTTTCAAATAGTTGGTATAACAAAAATATAAAAGAAAAGGTCCCAGGCTCTTATGGAGGTTACAAGCTAAGTGGAGCATGTAAATTAGAAAAATAAAATAATAACATGATTTCCACAACAAATATCATGCAACAAAAAAATGCCTTTTCACAAACTCGTGCAGTGTTAATTGCCAAATAAGCTAAAAGCTTAGAGAAGAGGGAGATCATTTAAGCTGGAGGCAGTAGGACAGACGGAGTAGGGCCTTTTAGGTGGGTTGAGTTGTAGTGGGTGAAAAACCGGGGGTGCATGTCATGAGGGCTGGTCAACCCTACAGAGGTGAATGAACAAGAACTGAGAGAACAGTACTGTTCCAAGAACAATGAGACTAGATGGCTTAGAACAGAGGGGTCTGTCCAGATGAGGCTGGGAGGGTAGTTCCCAGCCGAGTGCATGAAGATTTGAATTGCCAAGGTGTGGGATTTTGACTTGGTCTCCAAGAGAACTACTGAGAATGTAGTTGAACCTTTCCAAATCTAGATTTCAACCATTTCAAATACCAAATAAAATACAATAGAACTTCCCTAATTTGGTCTCTAGGTTTCCTCAAAATCAGCACTTCAGAGCAAGGAAGAAAGGAGGAAAAGATGAAGGGAGAGGTGGAGGGAGGGAATGAGGGAAGGGGGGACGGAAGGGACGGTGGAAGAACATGGGCATCTGACCCGCCTATGCCTTGCAAAGGTTTCATATCGCCTGGGAATGTATGCTTGAATTGGATATCCATGACACTCCAAAACATGCAGACAAAGAGCATGTTGGCTTTTAGAGTCTTGGGTGATATCACTTTTGATAGTTCGGGCATTATACCCACTTGACTTCTCCAAAATACCAGTGTACTTGCAAGGCCCACACACCCAGAGAATGGGCATAAAGCCCCAAGTGAGATTTCGTGTGTAGGACTGCAGTCCCTGAAATCTTTTGTGAATTACCCCTAAGTACTGTTATTCATGGGATAATTCTGGGTGGCCAATTCGGCCAATTCGGCCACCTAACATTTCCCCTTGTTTCTCAGCAATCCTAGGGCTGTATGAAACAAAGGACAGAGTCTTGCTACAAAGTTAAGAGGAGACTTTTAATAAACAGAAAATAATATAGCATAACATAATATATCACAAGAGCAGATTTCATTTAGACATAGGAAATTTCAAGATGAAGCTGTTGGAAAAATAATCTATGAATTTCATCATAACCTTCAATGCTCTGCTTTTTTTGCCTGAGCATGCAAGAATATGAGGTATGCTCCTTTCTATGTTCAATCTCATGGGACTGGCATCCCTCTTCTCTGGTGCTAACTCCACTTCCCTGGTAAAAAAGGAGTTCTCTTCACACCCTGCCTTCTCTGAGCAAACACAACAGTTCTTACTTTTCGGGCCTTACCGGCCACCTGATCACAGAACCCTTTCAGACTGATTCAACTCCTTTCCCTAAAAGTTTACTTAAGACCTCCACCTATCACCCAATACCAAAATTACTTTATATAGCTCCCTGGGCTTTTTTATTTTTACTTAGAGTTTATTACCATTCCCAGCTGTATATTTTATATGCTGTATCTGTAATGTTTGTCCTCCTCAATGGACGATAGTACCTCAGGGGCAAAAGCATTATGGGTTCTGCTCACCATTGTAAGCCCAGTATTTATCTCAGCACCAAGGATATAAGTGACACTCAATAAATAAATACTGAAGGAATGAATGGAAGAATGAATGAATGAGCCAGTGAGTTTCTTCCCTATTGGCTCCCCCAATGCCTCTGCTTACTCTCTTTTTTTTTTTTTCACATTAATTCATGAAACCCCATACAGAACCTACTGGGGACTTACAGAGATAGAGGGAGAAATAGATCTGGAAAGGAGGGTTGAAGACCAATGGTTATAAGGATGGGGCATCATCAAACTATCAAAAGGCAGGTCTAAATTTTAAGGGGATCTTTTTTGTTTCTCATGGATTAGTAAGAAGCAGGGATATTCAGATTCCAAATAACATGTGATAATTGTTATCACAGAGGTAGAAACAAATTTCTCTAAGACTACAGTGATAGGAAGGTGTTGATCCTACTTGGGGAAGAGAGGGAAGGTGTAGTATGTGAGCTGTTTGAAAAAGATGGCATTTGAACTGGACTTTGCAGAGTGAATAGTAGATTGCTTTAGGGAAAAGGAAGACAAATTCATTGTAGGCAGAGGAAGTAACGCAGTAAAGACCCAGAGATATGAAAGAGCCTGATGATTCAGACGATGATGAAAGGCTTTGGAAGACTGAAGCAGAGGATATAAATCGGAAGTTACAAGAGATTAAGTTAGAGAAATAAATTATCTTCTACATATTCCCCACCAAGATTGAAGCAGAAAAAGAAATGACAAGTTTAGGAAGGAAGTATTTTAAAGGAAAATGAATGGGTTTGGCATCCAAAGAATCAGAGTTCAAATACCATTTCTTCCACCATCTAGCTTTGTCACATTGGACAAGTTTATTGAAATTCTCCGTTTCATCATCTAAAAAAAAAAAACCAATATAATAATACCTGACTCAGAACCTTGCAGTAGGACAAAATGCAAAAGCACAT
This sequence comes from Cabassous unicinctus, assembly GCA_029593785.1. NCBI lineage: Eukaryota > Metazoa > Chordata > Mammalia > Cingulata > Chlamyphoridae > Cabassous > Cabassous unicinctus. The sequence goes on along the minus strand of JAQZBX010001074.1, from coordinate 18,975 downwards.
GCAAAATTCCAATACATAACTGTGATTTTAAAATGACAGTTTTCTTTTACTTGTGAATTTCATTTCACTTCTTTCATCGTTCCAGATCTTTCCTCACCGCTACCACCGACCTCAAGCCCAGTTCCCCTGAGTGACCAGTGTTTGTTTTGACTAGTCACAAATTCTTTGGGTGGCTCCCTTTTTTTGCCATTGTTTGATTCAAGTTGTCATCCCAGATCTTTGCATATCTACTTCTTCCTACACCCCTAATAGAAGCAATATCAAAAGACTTTCGTTTTCTGTTAGCAATTGCTGGGTTGGGTACCAGGGTTCTTTTTACCTCCTGCCCAGCCCACATCCTCCCTAACTCCCACCACAACTAACCATTTAAACTTCCACTTAAGCAGATGGGGAAAAGACTGTGAGGCTCCCTGGGATCCTGGCTATTTGGGGGAACTGGAAGCCCTGGTGCTCAGAGTGGCCATCCTCCCTCCTCACCACACACTCTGCTTCCTGTCAATCATCCTGGAACGCTGAGTGCTGGGCAGACAAAGTTGTCCACAGGATGTTTGTTTGCAAGCGTGGCCTTGCCAAGTCTTAACACTCAAGACGTATGCTGACATTCCAAACACCAAAATGACAAAGGGAGAAAAACCCTTGGGCAGTTCTTTTAATGCCTTAATAAGGTCTGTTTATATTCAAAAATAGCAACAGGTTATCTCAGCTTGCAGGGGCTGAAGAGTCTAGGAAGCCTGTTCTCTAAAAGCCTGAACCCTGGGAAGTTGATAACGCCGGTTTCTGAGAGCAGACACTGAAAGCGTGTCCTTAAAGCACCTTTGGCATATGCAGTTGTCGCTTTCACAAATGATCAATTGCAGGCTGCTCAGAAGGTGAATGCTTTCTACTAAATTCCAAAGCAAAAGAATTTCCCAAACACATATAGTTAGAAAGTCAAGGGTCTCAGCCAAATCTGTCCACTAAATCCAGCAGTCAGAGGGCACTGAACAAAGTTTGAGATCGTTCTGGAATTTGTATATGATCTGAGAAATGTTTGAGACACTGACAATTAAATCAGAAGCAAGAACGTTTGAAAAATCACTTTAAATCTTTATGATATATGTTCTTCACATAGTAGGTAAAGAATTTTCCTATATATAAATAATTAAAAGATCCCCCGAATGTCTTTCTGAGTCATTCAATTATTTATAGGAGAGCCCTTGATATGTTGTTCCCTACAGCTTCTATATAATTTCTAAATAGGAAATTTTGAACCTCTGTGTATTTACTAGCTACCATTTATAATGGCTATGTCCCTGTGCAACTGACCTAACCTCCCAGAGGTTTTGTGTTGTTTTTTTGTTTTGTTTTTTTGCCTATGAAAATGAATCATTATGCAAAAGCCATTGGATTGTAGGAAAGCTTAAATGAGGTCAAGTGTAAAAGTGGCTGGCATGTAATAGGTGCTCAACAAATGGTAACCTAGAAAATAAAAAACTAGAAGGAATTTGACAGACATTCCCAGGGCTGGCTTTCAAGTGACTCCAACTGCCGCTTTCACCCTCTCAACCAAGTATTATGGAGGAATTAGCAATAATCCTGGGATATTAAAGCAACTCATAGAGGTCTTCAGTAGGAAGAGTCTTGAAATAATACAGATAAAAATAATCCAAAAATGCATTATTTAAACTAGCCTAAGGTCAAGAATCCCTTGTTGAATGGGTTACAAGTTAACGTGCAGAAATAAAAAAAAAACAGAAAACAGTATGCCCCAGTTTATCTCTGGACTATGAACATACACCTGCCTAGGAATGCTACTGCAAAAGGAGGGCTTCCAAGGTCCTCACGGAAGACACACTGCCGTGTGGTACACCTGGGGAGCGTCAAGACTTACGCTGACATGTGGAGGTTAAGATACTTCAATTAATGGAGCCAGTGTTCAAGTTCTCACCAGATTTCCACACAGTACTCAGCTTCTCTAATCAAAATTAATTTTTAGATTATTGCAAAGATATGTACAGTCTGAATTTTCAAAAGAAATCTCTTAATATACAGAATGTAGGTTTTTTGAAACTGACTAAATCAAGCTACAAAAAGGGCAGAATTAGTGCATTACACACAAAAGGCAAATGTTATATTGTTTTAATAAAGATAATGATTAAAATTAAATCTATCATTTTTTATATATTCACTCGGCAGAGATTAAAAAAAAAACAAAAAAAACAACCAGAATAAAAATTTTAAAAAACCCATGAAACTGTAAAAAGAGTGAACTTTAGTGTAAACAATGGGTTGGAGTTAATATAATTATAATAATATTGTTTCCTCAATTTAACAAAGGTACCACACTAATACAAAATTTCTATAATAGGGAAAACTGCATGGGGTGAAGGTAGGGGTTGTAAAATGGAACTCTGTATTTTCTGCATGATTTTCAATTGATCTAATTTAAAAAAATAAAAAATAAAACAAAACACTAACCACCATAGTACTGAAGATCATGAGGATGAGATTGACAGCAACTCAACATATAGTGGTGGTGGGAACATACAGCTCAGACTTTCTGAATTAATATGAAAATACATATCAAATTATATATTCATAGTTTTTGACCTAGTAATGCCAATTATAGGAATATCTATTCTAATGAAGTAATCAGAAATATGGCCAAAGACCTGTATTCAAAGTTATTCATTACATTGTTATTTATAATATTGAGAAAAATATAAATACCCTAAATGCCCTGTGATAAAGAAACAGTTAAGTATATTATGATATAACCGTAAGTCATGGAGTCATTAGAAATCACATTTTCAAGGAATATGTAACAATATTGAAAGCCAATAATGATATAAGATTAATTGGAAAACCAATTCGAGCCTGAAATTGCATGAAATAAATTTTATAGAATTATAAATGATTATGCTATGTATGTTTGTGCATCCAGACAAAAAATGGAAAATGTGCCCATACATTAACTACTATAACCCTAACCTTCCAAATTGATATTATGGATTATTGTATATTGTCTTTAATATACACTTCTGTATTTTCCAAATTTTCTTCAGTAAGTATGGATATATTTTATAGTTAGAAAAAAGCAACCAACATTAATACCAAGAAAAACCCTCACCTTTTACAGACAGGCTATGAGAAGGAGCTGTAGCAATGTCACTACTAATAGTACTTTTGGAAGCCAGGAAATCACACCATCCTTTGTATTGCCATTACCTAGAATAACAAATTAGAGACGAAAAAGATTTTGATATGAAGGAAAAAACTTTTTTTTTTGGTCCATATTGCTTTATCTAATTATACTGCAAAGTGTCCTGAAAGCCATATGGGAGATGTACTTCTTCACAGCTGCAAAGGAAACATTTGCAGAACAGAAAACACCAGAAATCACAATATAGTCTTAGTCATAGTAGAAAGGAAAGCACATGAAATATTTAAAACGTGGAGTTGAGATTTCATTTTAAAATATTTTAATTGCCAGAACAGAGTTGGTTGTTTACATCTCGGAGCTCAGAAGATAAGCAGCGCGGGCCGGCAGGAGCGCGGGAACGGAGAGAAAAGGACAGCCACTCCAAGTGAAAACAGTCGCGAGCAAATGGCAGAGAGAAATTAAGTTTTCAGCTGAATTGTGTTTTGTTTCTTACATAAGTTTTAGTGCTGTAAAATGTGGCACATTTTGTACTGTATGTTCTCTTGGAAAAGCCAAACAGAAACCAGTCATCATGGTTTCGAGAGAGCAAGGCCTCCTCTTTCTCATGTTTCAGCTAAACAGTCTCCACTTGGGCTGGGGACCGTATCATATATCATAAATCACTCTCTGATAGATATTTGGCAGGCAGTCAGCCCCGCAGGCTATGCAACGTACAGTATGGAAAATTTTTAAGGTGGAATCTTGATTTTGTAATGTAAGGACTTAATAGCATCTCAAAACATTTTACTACTTCCTGGTACACACACCCAGAAAGCCGAGAAAGCAGAATTCTCCATATGGTTTTTGGTTTTATAGGATATATGCACAATAAGCCAAACAACTATAAACCTGGAGGCGTTCTCTTGCTGTTGTTAATTCAATTCCAGTGAAAATGAAAAAATAAAATTACAAAGTTTGATCCCAACCTAACCTCTGAACGAGTCAAGTCCTGAGGACCTTCTAGAATCTTTTAACAGTCAATCCCCCCACAGTTAATCGTTTGGCACCTTCTTAGAAACTGGGGGAGGCAGCAGGACTGGGGGGGGGTTGGGGACAGATTTTATTATACGATAATAACATGTTGTCAAAGGTACTGTCAGGGATTTCAACAGGAAGGCTTAAAAGTTGATGTGAGTCACAGAAGCCCCAGTCAAGGCTTTCTCCTGATTCCAGGCCTGAATCCGAGTTTGTAAGGCCTCTGAGCATGCACTCCCACCTTCTCAAATGTTGTAAACCATTTCAGACTCGCATGTTCTTCCTCAGGAGCCTCTTTCAACAAATCATTCATTTTTTTAAATACAGACTGCATTTAACCCCTAAGGCGCATCATCTCTGCAGACACTAGGGCCCATGGGCATGCTGCGGCTCCCAGCACAGCCCTGCTGCAAAGCCAGGGGAGAACTTCAGTGCAGGGAGGGGTTAACTCCACAGTATTTGGACGTGACTGAATGTTCTCAGTGTTCTCCGGCTGAGTAATTCTTAGAAGGGCTAAATAGAAACGGGGGAAATGTGGAGTGTGTGGTATGGCATTGTGCTCTCTGCGAAAAACAATACATGGGAAAACAAAAGAAAGAAACTGAATCAATCCTTTTTGAAGTTTAAAATAAACGTGTCCTTTTTGTCATTGTTGTTGTTCACAAATTAGCCACAGTTTGGATAGGCTAACTATAAAACTTTCAATGTTGTTTATTTAGAGCATTTCTGTGCAATCCCAATCAATTTGAAGAAGAAAATTAAAGCCAAATTTAGACAAAATGGCTGGGGAGGGGGGTGGGGGGAGAGTGTTAAGTGATTATATGTGTATGCTAATTCAGAAATGATTTATAATCTAAGTGATTTATGTCATTCCGGACCCCATCCAATAGTTACTGATCACTTCATCCTTGAGGGCTTGGAACTAAGGAATCTCCTAGGGTAACACTTCTCCTCACAGTGGTTTGAGATTATGTCTGTAGATGGCCATCAACTTCAAGACTTGAATTTCTAACCATTTCTAGAAAAAAAAAGACACGTGTATGTGTGTGTGTGTGTTTTGCAAGCAACGTGGGAGATGGTCCTGCCCAAGCCCAACACCCCTAAGAGTCAGTGATTCCCACCTGTCCACCTCTTAAATCTGTGGTTCTCAGCCTTGGCTGCACATTAGAATGCTCTGGGAAGCGTTTAAACATCCTGAAGTCCAAGTTGCACCCCACACACACACACCAATAATTTCAGAGTCTCTGGAGGTGGAACCAGTGCATCAGTATTTTTTAAATCTCTCGGGCAGTTCCACGTGCTGCCGGGTTGAGAACCACCTCCTGACTGTGGCTCTTGTCTCTAGTCTTGCTCTGTTCCAGTCAATTATTCCATTGAAGTTAGGAGCAAGGCTTTTAAGTAACATGCATAGTCCCATTTTCTCTCTGCCTACAAGTCCTTAATGGTTCCTTAGTGACTACAGGAAAATGCTAAAATGCTTTAGCTCCACAATCAAGGCTTCCCGGGTCTCTGTTTCCCTCTCTAGCTGCACTTCCTGCTAACCTTGCTTCCACACTTGGAGACTCCTCTCTCATACACATCCTCCTTGCTTTTGCACATGCTGCTCCTTCTAGCTGGAAAATTCTCTCCCCATTACTTTCTCAAAACTAACTTCTGCTCATTTCCCTTTTGGATTCAGGACAGGCGTTCTTCTTTGGGAAGTCCTGCCCTCTAACATTTCCCAGGCTGGGACAGATGTCCAACACCATTAGTAGGTACGCCAACTCCTAGATTTACCTCTAGGTAAATACTCTATAAAGTGACCTCAGTTGGAGTCTCTTTAAAGCCAAAGATTTTCACCACCACTAATACTCTCCTCAAATTCTGGGTTTACTTCTAGTACAGGTAAAGAAACCATCCATTTACCTACTTTCTCTCCCATGGGATTGTGAACCCTTGGGGGCAGAGCAGATGTCTGTTCACCATTGTGCCCTTGATGTCCTGTCCAGCACCCGGCATGTGGTGGGGAAACAGTAAACATTTAATGAATGAACAAGGGGCTGAATGGTTCAAGCCAGCTCAAACCAGGAAGCCTCACTTTCCAGTTCAAGGTGTTATATTATTTCTGGCAGAGAATACCGCCTAGATGTTTGTCTCTTAAATACCTTCATTAAAAACCAACCTACTTTTCTTATGGTATATACTAATGGTCAATGTTTTGCAGCTTCTATGAATTGGACACTCACCGGTAGCTTGGAGAGAGAGGGCAGGAGTTAGATTTGGTGTCAGGAATCTGAGGGCCTTGCAAGCTACATTCTCAGAAGTGGAGTTCCCCTGCTGAATATGTCAAGAATCAGAGAATTTTCGTGGTTTGCAAGACTTCGAACCTACCTCCTATTTGATTAATTCTCATCAAAGAAGGCAGAAAATGCCACCAGATGCATGCAGTTGAGCATGGGAAGAGATTTAGACCATCAAATAACACTCTGCATTTCTGATAGCCTGAGGTTCAGAAACAGCGGAATGAGAGCAAAGGGAATCAAGGCCTATAATTCATTCCCAAAGCCCTGCTCATAGCAACACACTGGCTTGCCTCGGTAGCAGATGGGAGGTGGTTGGTAGGTAAGATAGAATGTACCGTGGTGACTTACTGAAAGCATGCTCACAGCATGGTTTTGCACATCAGGAAGAGAGGGAGACGGAGAGAAGGTACACAAGGAAGGAAAGGGGGAAAGAGAAATGGAGGGGGAAATGAATGTGATTTTAAAAGATAAGATGGTGAGAGAGGACAGGAAAAGAGGGCACAGGTGACCTTCAGGTACATCATCTCCCTCTATCTTCTAGAGTGTGAGCATACCTATTCTCCTTTCATCCATAAGGAAAATGTGACACAAAGTTGTTAACTCAGTTGTGCAAGGCGGTGTATCTAATAAATAACAACAACAACAAAAAGAGGAAATGAAGAAGGATGAGATTCTGATGAGAGAAGCAGAAGAAAGAAAGGCTGAATAGGCCAAAAATACATTTATTTGAAAAGCAAAGACTGCAGCACTGCGGCTTCCAAAAATTCAGCCTTGAACTGCATGCGGCCCTGTGAACACGCCGGCCTGGTGCTTCTCTGAGTTGAAGGGCCTTTCAGAAGCTCATCCTCTATCTGGATGGGCTGTATTTTCAGTCTGTAGTGTTTCAGCAAGGAATTCTGCCTTGGATACTCAGGCTGACCGTTAGGTAAAATGACTGTGGAGAAAATAAAGAGCCAGATGACACATAAATCCAAAGAGCCTGGACTTCTATTTCTGCTCCAGACCTCGACTTGGAGAAAGGGTGGCTGTTCAATGTCTCCCAGTCAATCCAAATGCAAGATGAGGACTTTCTAATCACCCCCTACCCCTTCCCAGACACATGCTACTGGGCTAACTACAGTATCCCAAGTCTCTGGAAATTACAGACCCATGTCCTTCCCAAGATGTGCTTTGTCATCATTGTTGCTTTGGGTTTTTTAGTGTGCATTTGCCCGTTTTTAAGGCTAATATGAGCCCAAGTAACCCCCTTTCTTTTCTTAGCACAGAGATCCTGTTGATACATACGAGAGAGCTTTGAGAAAATTGGGCCAGTTGAATGGAAATGATAAATTCAGACTGAAGGTGAGCAGCCCACAAATTTCTGACATTCCTCTTTACAGTTATCAGCCATCATTTTTCAACAGGTTCACATAACATGCCAGCCTGAAAGCACAGAGCTCCAAAACTTCAGCTCTTTGCTATGGGAATGTTATAAAAACAGCAAAACCATGTTGCAACCAAGTACCAAGTTATACCAGGCTTTGTGAGGCTAAAAATAATATCAACTCTAACAATAACAAATTTTATATAGCACTCAACATTTCTCAGAGGGCTTTCACGTATATTATTTAATTTGCTCTTCATTAGCAATCCTACATGGTAGATGGCGGCAAATATTTTTCACTGTGCCTGAATAACCTGAGGTCCAGACAGGTTAAGAAATTTTCCCAAGTTCATACAGTTATAAAAAGGAGGACATGAAATTGAAAGGTGTAGCACTGAGTACAATGCTCTTTCTACTGTATCATATATCATGTATCATATATCATGTATCTTTTTTATATCATGTATCATTTATCTTTCTTTTGAGACAAGATTTGCCTGTCTAAAACCCCAATCTGATGGTATTATTTCTAATCTCTAAAGTAGAAAAAATGTTTCATGTTCGTTTGCTTTTTGGTTTGTTTGTTTGATTTGCTTTTCAAACAGAACTTGAGCATAGCTATTATCGTGCTTGAAATTCATCTTTGCTTCAAACTAAACATTACTGTTTCCTCAAGGAGTATATGAAGAGGCGAAGAAGGCACGGGTGTTCTGGGGGAAGACCCCCAGGACACTGTCCTCCCAGGAGGGCTTAGTAGGGACCCTCTCTGATGTCTCAGGCACCAAATCTACACAGAGACCTTAACTAAGGGGCTTGCTTTTAAAAAGAGAACAAAGTATTTAAGCACATTTTCCGAGACACGGGTGCCCTGAATTATAGTCAGGTACTAAAAGTGTGCCCAACTTATTAGAATGAACTGACCCTCCTAGACAACCCTGGTGTTGCTGATTCGCTCCCGACCTCACCTGAGCCTTCCTCTTTTCCAACCTTGGAGGGAGGTGAGTAAATTGTTCTCTTCCTTGTTTTTTCAGTTCTCAACATTGAATTTTCGTAAACACATGTTTTTGGCTAATTTTTTAAAATAGTTTTTGTAATTCTGGAAAAAGCCTATCTCCCAGGAATACATCATCTGCTTACAATATGCAATTTTTGTCCAGGCAAACATTTTTATCATTGTATTCATTTCAGTTTAAGTCCTGCTTATGAATAGCATTTCCCTGTGGTTAAGAACAACCTGAGTTTCCTCCTCGAAACCAGAAAGGGGTGTGTACAAGGAAATGAATTGTGGTGAGCACATAACTTCTTAAATGAGCCACCACTCAGTGGATTCCTTGAGGGAAGGGACTGTACTTTCCCATAGTGAAGTTTTGTGTGTGGTGAAGTCACCCAGCCATGGCTTCCAACCCAACTCTCATTTACCAGGCTTGATCTGGGTTACATTATGTAACTTCTCTGTGACTCAGTTTCCTCATCTGGAGCATCAACTTCACAGAGGAATTGTGAAGACTGAATAAAATAATGAATATTAAAATACCTGGCACAGAGAGAAAGCACTCAATAAGTATCAGCACCCTGTCCCACACCTGTTAGTATTCTCACAAGGTAAGCACTGAGTTATCTATTTGCTAAATTGCTTTGAGTGTATTGAACTCCAGCTTTGAATCTGCTTATCTCTTAATTTGCAAGGAGGAAAAGTTTGATATAAGAAATGTCAAAGATTCTATATATAATATGTGAATGTAGGGTGGGGAAATTTGGGTCTGGGGGGCAGTATGGAGCAAAGGTTTGCCCAACCTCAAGCTCATTTTAAGATTCTAGAGACAGGGAGTGGATTGTTACAATCTTCTTTTTGTTGTTGTTGTTGCTGTTTTGGGTCTTATAAAATGGAGGCTGTAAAGCACAAAGTAAAATAAATGGCATCAGTTAACGTCATGACTCAGAATTCTTCATAGCCTGTGAGCATCCTCCTTTCTCACAGAACCATTATTTAATTAGCACCAAATATTTAAAAGAAAATGCTTCCAATTATTTTTGTCACTTGTTTAAAGTAGTGAAAAATGTAAAACAGCATAAATGTCCAATAATAAGTGTATGACTATAAATTGTAATGAATCACACAATGAAATACTATGTGGCCATTATGATACAGGTCTGTATTTAATTTTTGCAAAATGGCAATAGTTTCTAACAGTCTGCATGAGACAGAAGGAGAGGGGTTATAGGAGGGTGGGACTAATCAGCTGTAGACAGGTGTTGAATAAAGAGAAAAATATGTAGACATTTTCATAAATCTGCTATTAAGAAATAGATAACAAGAGGCAAGGTTAAGTTCAGTGGTAATATTTTCTTTTCTCTGTTGGAATCTATCTATCTTCTTCTCCAGGCAAAGTTGAGGGACAAGAACCCAGTTTGGGCAAAGAGTTGATGGGGATGGTTCTTGCTTTTACACTCTGGGAGAAGGAAAAAGGAAACTAGTGTCTGCTGGCAGCTGGTTTGTCCAGGGAACAGAGTAAGTCTCAAAATGTTCTTCTATGGGGGAACTAAAGACCCCCAGGGAGAAGGGTATAACCGAATTAAAGCTTTCAGGAAGGATCTGGTTTCTGTGTGTTTGGTAAGAGCTAGGAGAATAAGTTGGTCGTCACATAGACTGGTATTCAAAGGAGTCCAAAGATACCCCACTGAGCGAACAAGAGAAGAATCGCTTACCTGGGTTTGAATCTTGACTCCACAACTTATTAGGGTGTTACCTAGAAGAAGTACTACTCAAAAGTGGTCCCAACACTGGTGCCACCTACAGTCTCTTTGTTACTGGACCACAAGTACAGTAAGTAAAGAGTAATCATTTAGAAACAATTTGACCTTGTCATGACACCAAAGACCAAGATCCGGCAATCCATCTCCTAAACATGCATGATGGATGTGATATGACACATGACAATGTTTGCCATTTTAATGTTATTTTGTTAACTGAAACCCAAAAGTGTATTAAAATTTGTGAAAATAAAACATATCGATTTTTATCATTTATTTTAGAATCACTTTAATTTTTAATTAAGCTTGTTTTTTAACTTATGGTCAAATATTACTAGCTAAATTACAGAAGTAAAATTTGTATTTTTAAACAATTTTCAACACAAATTTCAACACAATCTTCACTGAAATATTTTTGAGTAAAGAAAATATCTACCTTTTCTGAAAGCAGCAACAGTAATAAATAGAATGGTGACAGAGATACCAAAAAAATGAACACTGAAAGATTTAGTACTAGTTTTACTCCAAGTTATGTTTCCTTATATACTTGATTCTTTTGAGTGAGACATAATTGATAGAGAATTGTTAAAATCACAGTGTGTTATTTGCTGTGATGTACTGGCTAATGAAGCAATGAAACCATTAAAATTTGAGTAGCATTTACAAGCAAAACATAAAATAAGTTCAAAGACAAATTCTTTAAAAGAAAAATATTAAAGTGAAAAGCTGACAAAATCAGGCCATTTTTTTGTTTGTTTGTTTGTTTCCTTTGTTTTCTTAGAAATTCCACATTATAAACATTAGCACTTTTCAGACTTTACATAAAGTAGCATTTAAGATTTCTAAGACCAACAAAACCATGTATAATTGTCAGGCCATAAATGAAAGATTGCATCAAAGATATTTGCTTGCAAATGTTGGGTGAATTTAGGGCAAAGAAGGTAGCCCATGTTCCATTTTCTGACAACACCATAGCTCAACATATTGATCAATTTATAGAAAAAAACCTAGTAGTGGAGTATTTTTCATTGCAATTTGACAAATACACAGATATTGATAACATGGCAATTCTAAGAATATGCGCAATTTGAACACGATAGTAACATGAAAGTGAAAATTTTTTAATCTTCAATGCTGACAAACACAACTACTATGAACTATATATAAACTGTGTGGGATTTTATTATCAATAAATGAAGTTTGAAGTTTAAGTTTTATATAGGAACAAGTTCTGATAGCATAGCTTCGATTACAAGTAAACATTCTGGAATTGTTACCCAAGTTAAGAAGATAAATAATTTTTAATTATTGGTTTTAAAATTTAGAAACAATCTTTATTAAAATCTCAGATAATTATGACAAGATAACTAGATGGAAATGTAAGAAGAAATTAAGCTATGTGAAGATTCTTACCTCATTCAGGAAAGATAGCCACTTGATACGGATAGAAAATATGTTTTAATTTAGTGGCTAAAAATGTAATCTTAATCACTATAAAAATAGAAATCTATTTCTAAAATTAGATGTAGTCCAAGCAACTGAATGGGTAAGTTCCATATAACTTTCAAATAACTTTCAGGTAATCCCTGAATTGTATAAATGCTTGCAGAGAATAGGAAAAGATGGAAAGCTCCCAGTTCAATCCAAAAATCTAGCATAATCCTTATACTAACCTGTGATAAGAATATTTATGTAAATGTCTGAAGATTTGAATACAAGTCTACACATATTAGTTCCTTATATTTTTTCTTCTGTGAATTGTCCATATCCCCCATCCATTTTCTATTGGTTTATTTGTCTGTTTCTTATTGATTTGTAACATATTTTTATAACCAATGGGTTGTTTTCTCATTCATCAGATTGGCCAAAAGTTTAAATATTGATAATGAACAGAGCTGATGATGGTGTTGAGAGAAAAACATTTCATATTTTGTTGATGGGAGTGTAATTTGGAAAGCCTAAACACTGTCTTTAGATGGCAATTTGGAAATATCTATCTAATTACATGTCATTACTCTTGGTTTGATCAATTGCACTGATAGGAATCTCTCCTACAGAAATACTCGGAGGTAATTACACAAAACCTAAAACACTGAAATGCCAAACAGTTGTAGGATCTTTAATGGTATTAATGGCATATCTATTCTATAGAATAAAATGCCAACAATTAAAAAGAATAATTTCATTTTTTATTTAATGCTTTTGAATGATCTGTCACATTATGTTTTTAAAAATTGCAGTATACACAAGCACAATGTAATTATTTTCTTGGGAAAAAAAAAAATTTCCAGTTATTTGAGTGAAGTCGGAGGCCTAACGATAAAGGAAACTGCATTTTAAATATCCTGTCTAGTCTTAATTTTTTATCAGAAGAATAGATTTGTGGATTATTTGCATAACTTTAATTTCTGTTTCAGCTATCATAATTTCATCTATTATGATATGAAATGTACATTAAGTGTGCATTAACATTTTTTTTAAAAAGACATTACATCCACAGCCACCATTTTGACCCTATCACATATCTCATTGGCAGAGTCAGGATGCCAGAACACAGATATGGATGAACAGAATATATGATTCAGCTCTTGCCACTAGTTTCTTGCTATTGGTGCAAATCACATTTGTAAACCACTTCAGAGTTTATTTATAAAAGAAAATACTTCAATAATAACATTTCATGTCTGCAAAATGCTTTACAGTTTACATAGCCCTTTCTTATTCATTATTGTCTTTAGTCAGGAAACTGAGCCAGTATTATTACCCCCATTTCCTAGGTAAAAGGACAGGATTAAGTGGATTGCCTAAGATCACAGAGCTGGGGGAATCGTGAATTCAAGCTCTTTGGCTCTACTTCCATGACCTATTATGAATACAGTACCAGAAGGAAGCTCATTGAATCAAAATACCATAGTTAATAGACTTTTATATACTACAGTGTAATTCAATCTTAGATCCACTTAAAGGAATATAGTTATTAAGAACAAAGTCCCCATCATTAGGTATTCCTTCATGTAACATTATCCAAAAGTATGAAGCTAGCAATAGAGTACACTCCTGTTTCACAGAGCCCAAGAACTTTCCCAATATCACATGGCTAATTAGGAGCAACCAGGTCAAGACCCCAGCTCTCCTGAACCTACTCCACTGATTCTTCCACAATCTTACTCTTTCCTTTCTACCACATTGCCGCCACACAGTTAATCTCAAATTTTGCATTTAAGACATTGTAAATGCAGAATATAAGGTCTGAAATGGATAACAGACAGAAGATTGTGGGAAGATGGGGGAGTAGGAAATGCTAGGATTATATCTCTCCACCAGAACAAATGTTATAAAGGCAGGAACAGTATGAAAGGACTATTGTGGAGCTCTGGAGTCTAGAAAAACACTGTTCAGCATTCAGGGAAGAGCAAGAGAAAGAGGTTAGCAAAGTACAGTAAAGACTAGTAAATTGCTCCCTCCCTGCAGGCAGGTACAGTCTCTCCTCCCTCACTCTCACAGCAGGCCACCATAGTTTACAGTCCCTGGTTAACTTGCTGGTGACAAAAAGTGATGAAAAATCCACTTACCCAACATCTGGGTGCTCACAGCTTATCACTGATCACGGCTTTTGGTTAGCAACTTTGTATGTTGGGGGCCTGGCTCTGAGGATAGAAATTGTTCCCACCTGCCAGAAGAAGGTGGTTGAGGAGATTTAAAGACAAGGCTATGCTTCCTCGGAGCTGTGGAGGACAAGTTCAAGAGCTGCATTTACTGGACAGGTCAAGAAAGCACAGCTTTGGGGAGCCCTAGAAGAAGCTCCAGACACCCTTCCTGATTCCTTATCCAGGGAAGTTTGGAAACAGTCTGCAATCCTGTCCTGAGTCCCTGGCTCCATTCCTGCTGATAAAGATTATCTTGGGTAACTCCTCTCCAGAGCCCCACTCTTCCCAGAATTTATGCTCCAAGGGAAAGCAGCTTTAAACAACAAAAGCAGTGTAAGGAACTGTTGAAGCAGAATGCCTGGGACAAGGATTACCTGCTTTAAACACCTAGAAGAAGAGGAAGAAGAAGGAGGAGAAGGAGGAGGAGGAGGAGGAGGAGGAGGTGGTGGTGGTGGTTTGTCTCCTGGGAATTAGAGGGGACATTCAAATGCCTATAAACAAGGCAACTCCAAAGCAACTCACAAACACAAGCCCAGGTCAAGATACAGGCCCAGAAAAGACAGGGAGGACCCTGCACTTTGCATTTGCCTTGAGCAAAGTTTTCTGATAGGACAGCTAACACTCAAGAAAATATGTCATATTGCCAGCTGGTTAAAAAATCAAGAAATAGACATCTCAGGAAATAAATCCCAGAGTTAACCTGTTAAAATGTATGGTGTGCAACAAAAGAGTATAAGACAAACAAAGAAACAGGAAATGATGGCCCAGCCAAAGGAAGGGGATAAAAATCCAGAAAACACCAATGAAGAACACCAGACTGTGGACATACCTAAGAAAGACTTTACAAAAATGATCTTAAAAGTGCTCAAGAAGAGAAAGGAAAACAAAGAGAAATAACTGGAAGATATCAGGAAAACAATGAATAAGCAATTATAAGAATCTTAGTTAAGAGAGAGAAATTTTTAAAAGAAACCAAACAGAGCTACTGAAGTTGAAGACCACTGTTTTAGTTTCCTAGGCTGCTCAGGAAAATACCATGAAATGGGTTGAGTTAAACAATGGGAATTTCTTCACTCATGGTTGAGGCTGGAAAAAGTCCAATTCAAGGCATCATCAAGATGATGCCTTCTTCCCAAAGACTATGGTGCTCTGGGGCTGCCTGCTGGCCATGTTTGGTCCTTAGCTTGTCACATGGCAAGGCACAGGGCAGCATTTCCTAGCCTCTCCCTTTTCTTCCAGGTTCCATTGATTTCCCATTCCTGCTTCCTTGGCTTTCTCTCTGCCTGTCTGAATTTCACTCCACTTATAAATGACTCAAGTAATAGGACTAAAACCTACTCTGATTGAGTTAGGCCACATCTTAACTGAAGTAGTCTCATCAAATCTCCTACTTACAATGCACACAGAAATGGGTTAAATTTAAAAGCATATTTTTCTGGGGTACATACAGCTTCAAACCACTGCAACCATAATAACTGAAATGAATAATTCCAAGGAAGGCTTCAACAGAAGTTTGGAGCTGGCAGAAGAAAGAATCTGCAAACTCGAAGACAAGAAAATTGAAATGAGTCAGGCTGAGGAGCAGAAAGAAAAAAAGAGTTATAAAAAGGGAAAATAGCCTAAAAGACCTCTGGGAAACAATTAAGCAGGCCAATATACAAATTATGGAAGTCCCAGAAAGAGAAGAAAGAAAGAAAGAAAGAGACAGAAAGAATATTCAAAGATATAATGACAGAGAACCTCCCAAACTTAGCAAAAGACATAAATATACACATCCAAAGAGCCAGAGAACACCAAACAGGATAAACATGAAGAAAAACACATCCTATCATATATTGATCAACTGCCAAAGTCAAAAGACAAGAAGAGAGTTCTGAAAGCTGGAAGAGAAAAACAATGTATTGTATACAAGGGAGTCCCAATTATATTGAGTGTTGATTTCTCACTAGAAGCCATGGGGGCAAGAAGGTAGTAGGTGGAAATACTTAAAGTCCTGAAAGAAAACTATTAACCCAGAATTTTATATCTGGCAAGACTTTCTTTCAAAAATGAGGGAGAGATGCAGACATTCCCAGATAAAAGCTGAGGGAGTTCATCACCACTATATGTAACCTACAAGCAGTGCTACAGGGAGTTCTTCAGACTGAAAGGACACTGGACAATGGTTCAAAGCTGCATAAAGAAATAAAACCTTTGGTAAAGATAATCATTTGGGTAATTACAAATGCCAGTATTATTGTATTGTATTTTTTTTTATATTCAACTCTACCTCTTGTATCCTATGGGGCTAAAATGGAAATATATAAAAACTAACAATAAATCTATG
This sequence comes from Cabassous unicinctus, assembly GCA_029593785.1. Classification (NCBI taxonomy): domain Eukaryota; kingdom Metazoa; phylum Chordata; class Mammalia; order Cingulata; family Chlamyphoridae; genus Cabassous; species Cabassous unicinctus. The sequence goes on along the minus strand of JAQZBX010001074.1, from coordinate 2,450 downwards.
GTTTGGGATATACAATGTGCAAAGACATAAATGGTAACAAGTACAAAAATAGGTGAGGGGCTGAGGGGTATAGGAAAAGTCTATGTGTATGCTATTGAAGTCAAGTTGGTATCAGACTAAATATGACTGTTACATATTTAGGAGGTTAAATGTTAACCTCATGGTAACCACAAGGAAATATATGAAAAATTTATGAGGAAAGAAATGAGAAGATACTCAACATGATACATCACAAAATATAAAATAAATATAAAAGTATGCATTAACAGATAATGAAGAATTGAGGGACAAAAAAAAGCATAAGTCTTTCAAGGACCAAATAGCAAAACGGCAGAAGAAAGTCCTGCATTATCAGTAGTGACTTTAAATGTAAATGGATTAAACTCTCCAGTCAAAAGGCAGATAAAAATAAAAGCATGACCCAACTATTTGCTGTCTGCAAGACTCACCTTAAATTCAATAGATTGAAGGTGAAAGAATGGAAAAAATATACCAAGCAAGTAGTAACCAAAAGAGAGCTGGGGTAGCCATACTAATATCAGATAAAATAGCCTTTAAGTTAAAAATAGTAACAAGGGACAAAGATGGCCATTATATATGGATAAAGAGATCAATTTAACAAGAAGACTTAAAGATTATAAATATATATGTACCTAATAGCAGAGCCCCAAAGCATATGAAACAAATATTGACAGATTTGAAGGGAGAAATTGATGTTTCTACTTTTGTGACAATTTGAGATTATTTATGAATCCCAAGAAGAGAAAGGTTATGTTTGTAAACTAATTATTCTTCTGGGTGTGACACCCTTTGGTTATATTAAATTCAGTTGAGGGGACTTTGATTAGAGTACCTGTTAAGATTGCTTTGAGGGGTTTTTTTATTCAACCATGTCAGTAAGGCATGACTCAGGTTGAGTCCCTGCCTCCTCGGTGTGTCTGATATAAAAGGACACTCACACACACACAGAACAAAGAGCTCTGTCATTTTTGATCCTAATATGTAACAGAAAGGAGAAGGCTTGAGTGCTTGGGGCCCCAGGAAGAGATAAGCCATTCCCCTGATAGCTGACCTTGGGAAGAAAGCTTAAAGCTGATACTGATATAGAAGGCCCAGAAAGAAACGAGCCCTATGCCAGGAGAGACCAGCCAGAGATTGGTGACCAAACAACAAAACCAAAAGATTGTTCTTTGAAAAGATCAATAAACTTGACAAAATGTAGCTAGATTTATGAAGATAAAAATTGATAGGACACAATAACTAAAATCAGCAATGAAAAGGGGGACATTAATACCAACCCTGCTGAAATAAAAAGGAACATAAGGAGATACTATGGACAACTGTATGCCAATAAATTAGATAACCTAGATGAAATTGTCACATTCTTAGAAACACACAAGCTACCTATACTGACTCAAGAAGAAATAGAAGATCTTGAGGTAGAAGAATAGGGAACCTGGGGCATGTGGAGAATCAGGTATCTAGTAACTTGTGGCAGGTGGAGAGTCACTTATCTAAAGAACTGGGGCATGTGAAGAGTCACATATTTAGAGACTCCTACATGCAACTGACAACAGGTTATGAGGTTTGGGGAAAGACATCTGCTTGCAAGAAATAGAAGCCTAAGGTTATGCAAACAATGACTCAACTTATCTAGTAAACTGCCCCTTGCCCAAGGACTTATGTCAACTAACAACCCCTTGAGGTAGCTCTCTGATCAGAGGTTACCCATGTGCTTCTCAACACACTCCCCACCCACTTGCTCCTGCTTTCCTTCCTTTAACACTGTTCAATAAACCGTCTTGTTTTCTAGTTCAGTCCTTGAATACTTTCCTGCAATTGAACAAGAACCCTCTTTGTCAACAATCTCAACAAACCAATAAGGAGTAAAGAGATTGAATAAATTATCAAAAACCTCCCAACTAAAAAAAGCCCAGGACCAAATGGCTTCACAGGGGAATTTTGTTAAACATTCCTAGAAGACTTAACACCAGTTCTGCTCAAACTTTTCCAAAAAATTGAAGAGGCGGTAACACTCCTTAATTCATTCTACAAGACCAACATCACCCTCATACCAAAGCCAGATGAAGATAGAACAAAAAGAGAAAATTACAGACTAATATCTCTTATGACTATAGATAAAATAAATTTCCCAGCAAAATACTAGCAAACTGAATCTAACAACATATTAAAACAATTATATACTATGATCCCATGATCGAGTGGGACTTATCCCTGGTATGCAAGGGTGGTTCAACATAAGAAAATCAATCAATGCAATACACAACACTAACAGAACAAAAGAAAAAAACCATGTGATCATCTCACTTTATGTAGAAAAGGCATTTGACAAAATTCAGCACCCCTTCAAGATAAAAAGACTTAGGAAACTAGGAATAGAAGGAAACTTCCTCATCAGGATAAAGGGCATTTATGAAGAAACCCACTGC
>JAQZBX010001073.1:0-89666 GCA_029593785.1 Cabassous unicinctus | reverse complement strand
TATTCCAGTCTTTTATTTTATTCTTGTTTTTCTAGTTTTATTTTTTTTTGGTCAAACTTTTTTATTACTCCTAATTTGTATTTTTATGAAGTTTCACTCTGATTACTTATTTTTCTCCTGCTTCTTTTTTATTTTGGTTCCTTTTCAATCTTTTAAAAATTTTTACTCTTAGTCCTTTTCTCTTCTACCTTTCCTTTTCTTTCATCTTATTATTTTTTCATGAAACATGAATAGCTACAAGGATATAGAATTAATGGAACCAAGTATCAAAGAAGAAATGCAACACAAATCAAAACATAATGAAACCCTAGGACAGAAAGAGAAACTAAACATCTGAATAAGTCCATCAATATCAATAAATGCCTAGACACCAATAAAAAATTACAAGCCATAGTAAAAACAGGACGATATGGACCAGTCTAAAGAACAAACTAAAAACACCTGTAAGAGATACAGAACATGGAACAATTAATCAAGGATGCCATATGCTTTTGATGTATCATTTATGTAATTTAAAGCACCTTTAAAATATTGAAAAATACTAAAAAATGGGCATCAAGATCTTTTGGTGATGAATATATTCTAAAGATGGATTTAGTGAAGGTAGCAGAATTCTGCTAAAAAGTAATTGAATTTTGTAAACTTAAATTGGGTGAATTCAAGGCATGTAAATGATACCTCAGTAGAGCAGATTATATTTTAAAATGGTTGTTGGGAGTTTTATTGGGATTCCATTGGGACAGTAAAACAGTTTGGCATAATTGACATCTTAACTGTACTTACTCTTCCAATCAATGAACACAGAATTTCCTTCTGTTTATATAGAATATTAATCTTCAATGTTATTACTTAAAGGCATTACTTATTTCATCCATTTTGTCCTTTGGTTTCCATTATCATATCTTACTATTGTCTGTCTTTTAACACTTTCATTTACTCTTCCTAATAATTTCAATTTTGCAGTCTCTCACACTCATTTTTCCATTCAGGCTGAAACTTTCAACGAAGTATCTCTTGTATCTGATCTTCTGGTAATATATTATCAGTTTTTTTTTTTTGTCTGTGAAGACTTTGAACTCACCTTAATTTTTGAATGACAATTTTGCTGGATAGATATTTCTTGGCCAGCAGGTTTTTTCTTCCAGTACTTTAAATACATCATACTACTTCTTCCAAGTTTCATAGTTTCTGATTAGACGATGGCACTTTATCTTATCGATGTTCCATTGTATGGGATGTTTTGCTTTTCTCTTGCTGCTTTCAGAATGCTCTCTTTATATCTGATACATGTATTTCTAAATGGTAGGTGTATCAGAGATGATCTACTTGGATTTATTCTATTTGAGGTAGACTTTCCTTCTTGGATATTGATATTTATGTCTTTCATAAGGGTTGGGAAGTTTTCAGTCATTATTTCTTCAAATATTCTTTCTGCCCCTTTTCCATTCTCTTGTCCTTCTGGGGCACCAATAACAGGTATGTTTGACCATTTCACATTGTCATTCATTTCCCTGAGACCCTGTACAGTTTTTTTCCACTCTTTCTATTCCTCTGTCTTTTCAAGTTCAGATTTTCTCTCCCCAATATCACTAATTCTGTCTTTAATCAAATCAAATCTGCTGTTACAAGATTCTACTGTATTTTTATTCTCATCCATTGTGTCTTTCATTCCCGTAAGTCCTGTTGCTTTTCTTTGCAGGTCTCCAATTTTTCTTTATGCTAACCCACTGTCTTCTTAATTTTCTTTACCTCTTTTTTCTTTCAATTCTTTGAATTGATTTAAGGGATTTGTGTGATTATCATTGATTTGTTATTAATCTACTGTGTCTCATCAGGATGTTTGGTTTGTTCCTTTTGCTGTGCCAACTCTTCCTGTTTCCTGATATGGCTTGTAATTTTTTGCTGATATCTAGGCATATGAAAATATTGGTGAATTTACTCTGATAGTGTATTTCTCTCTCATGCCTAATGTTTTCTTTTCACATCTCTTCTTTGATTTTTGGTTCAACTTATTTTAAGTTTTTAAAATTGTGCAGCTTTGGAAGCAGATGTGACTCAACCACTTGGGCACCTGCCTACCACATGAGAATTCCCATGTTCAGGACTTAGTGCCTCCTAAAAGAAGATGGGAAGATGCTGTTTCCCACCACAATGATATACACCACCCCCAGTGCAATGATCTAAACTCTGCACACACTGAAACAAGCAGAGGCCACAAGCCAGCAGATGACACAGCCCATGGGGAGCAGATGTGGCTCAGGCCATTGAGCATTCCCCTTTCATGTGAAAGGTCCCAGGTTTCATTCCCAGTGCCTCCTGTATAAGTGAAGCAAAACAATGAGAGACAAACAAGTGAACCATCTTGGGGAAGCAGTATATAAATAAAAAAATAGAGTAAGTAAAATAAATCTTCAAAAAATGGCACAGATTAAGTTTTCAAATTCCCACCAGAGACTCACTAATTAGACTCAGATTTTCTCCTGTGGTGTTCAGATTAAGAGAGGCATAAAAGAAGCTTTTCTCCTTGTAGTTTCCTGGCAAAGCATGAGATGACATTCAGAAAATCGTTCCACAGAGGTGTTTCTTTCAAACTCCCCTTGCCCATGTTTCTGTTCTGGGCTAAGTTGAGATTAAACATAGGCTCAGCTGGCCTAATTCACTAAATAAAAACTACTTTCCACTCTATGATGCACCATCCTATTCCTGGGCAAGAAGATATTTGTTCCCCTCTCAGTCAGCTGCTGTGAGCCAGGTGTTTTATCCAGGCTTAATGTCTTGAGGGTGAGGGATGGAGACTTTTCCAGCTGCAACATGGATTTAGTAACTGATATTTGCATTTATAGTATTAGCATCACTCACCCTCCTGGGGGTTGTGCAGCTCTCTCCCTGTCTGCTGAGACCCAAAGCAGGTCCCTCAGACAGCTTTTGGCCCTTACTTCTGTTTCTGTGAGGGATTTGTGTGCTGATTGCCTACTTTGAAGCCATCATGCCAGAACTCAATTTCCTTTTTACATTCATTACACTTCTTAAAATATACTTTTGTAGGTTTTTAAAAGATAATTAAATTACATAAATGCTACATAAAAAAATAAAAGGGATTCCCATTTGCCCCACTCCCTATCTCTCCCACAATTTCTCACAAGAACAACATCTTTCCTTAGTGTAGTGTATTTGGTGCAAATCATGAACACATTTTGGAGCATTACCATTAAGTGTGGATTATAGTTTACAGCGTAGTTTACAGTCTTTCCAAAACAATTTTGTAAGTTATGACAAGATATATAGTGGACTCTATCTGTCATTGCAATGTCATTCAGGACAATTCCCAAGTCCCAAAAAATGCCCATATTATACTTGTTTTTCCATCTCCTTCCCCTCAGAACCCACAATGAAATAGAGTAGACTTACTGGTATTTGACTATAGACATTATGATTCTAGCAATGGAAGAAATTTTATCATTGATTCATTGCACTTTGAATGAGAAAACATACACAAAATTGTAATTTTTTATTGTAAAATTTTTATTTGGCCTCCCCACAATCCATGCAAAATGTACAATCAATGGCACTCAGTTTTATCAAAAAGAGATGTGCATTCATTACCACAATCAATTCTAGAACATCTTCATTGATCAAAAAAGAAAAATCCCATACTCCTTATGCCCCTTATTTTTGACCCTTAGGATTGGTATAGTGCTTTTATTACAATTCATGAAAAATATTACAATATTATTGTTAACTGTAGCCATAGGTTTCATTATTTGTGACTCCATTATTCCTATAAACAAAATATCTGTCCTTTTCTGAATTTCATTATAAATATTAAGAGGCAGGAGAGGGATTAAACAGTGTATATACTCCATCATCCATTTTTCTCCCTTATCATCAAAATTTTCTTCAGTCATCATGATCAAAGTTTCAAGAACACAAGAGCTTCAATTCCTGCCCAAAACTCCTTTGGGAATGTAGAGTTCTGATTGAGGGTAACCAGTTATTCTACACAAACTTGCCCACCCTTTAAAACTCTCCTAAGAATCTGAAAGGAACCATAATAAAAGTCACTTTTAATAAATTTATCTAAAGGAAACTTGAATAATCAAGTGATCATCAGTGCTGCCATCAAATATCTGAAGGGAAGTCCAATGTAAGATGCAACACAATTTCTTATATATGTATAGAGAAATTCTTTCACCTTCAGCTATCCTTCTTATTTTGTTTATATTTCTTTTTTAAAATATATTTTTATTAAAGAATTTGTGAGGTTACAAAATAATTATGGATTTCCAGGAAAATGGCAACAAAGTAGGTAGGCAGAGTCTGACCCTCTCACATAAAAAGTGGAGAGAAAACAGGGACTAAAGGAGCTTCTTTGGATATATATAGAATGGGAAGAAGCTCTGAGTCATCTAGGAAGGTACTACAAAGATAAATAAGCCAAAGGAAAATCATTAGTTGCTCACCCCTGTGGCTGGAAATTGTACATATACCCACCTTCAAGGCTTGTAGCCTTGGTATTGCCCTTGGCTTGCTGCTGCCAAAAGAGTGGGAGGGTGCATTCCCTGGGAGGAAGAGGGGTATGAACAAAGGTGCAGAGTGGTTTCTTTGTGGTAAGTTTGGCAAGCTGAACCCCATTTGAGTCTCAGAAGGGACCATGACCTGACAGGTAGAAAGGTGGTGGGATCCACTCTGGCAGGCTATCACGCCCAGCCACCCAGGAAGAGAGAGGAATTAGATTTGAGAGGGGGTGGGGACAGGTACATAATCAGCAGGACTCTAGCAAACTGTAGAATTCTAAAACACCAGAGATAAAGGGGACAGATCAATTTCTGAATCCTAATTAACCTAAGGGTGACACTTCAGCTCAGTGGAAAAATTCCCACCTGGCATATATGAGATCACTGGTTTGATTCCTGGTTTTCCTTAGCGAAGTGATCCATAAGTGATCCATTGAGTTATCAGGCATTCAGCTGACATCTTATGACAGGGAGCAAATAGACATTCTTTTTGTTTCAGGTTTTCTTAGATCTGTAATGTTTTCTCAGTTCCATTTTTTCCACTTATTTTACATACTAAAAACTGGTACATCAACTACAGAGGGCAGGGAGGAGGGTGATTGATTGATGAACACCAGAAGCCTGAGAAGCTCCTTAGGGACCTAAGAAGGAATGCTGTTTTCCTTAATTGTTTCTTTTAATTACTCCTGTTTTGTTTCTTCTTTCTTATGTTTCCACTTTCATTGTTTCCTTTTTTATTCTTTTATCCATTTTTCTAGCTATGTTATTTATTTTCTTTCCTTCATTTTTCTATCTTCTGTTTCCTGTTGTTTTTCTTTCATTACACCTCTTTTTGTTTGATTTTCAATTTGGTTTTTATTTTTCTGTCTCTTTTTTTCTTTATTTTCTTTCTTTTTAATTTCATCCTTTCCCTCTCTTCTCATCATTGAAGCCTTTTATTCCATTCTATATATTTTTTCTATATTATTCCACAGTTCATTCTTTCTGTTCTACTTTTTTATTTTTGTTTCTCTGATCTTCTTTTGATTTTTTTCTCATGTTAATAATTTATTTTTCTACTCCTTGTATGATTACTCTTTGACCAATTTAAATATTATTACCATTATTATTTTTCTCTTCTTATTTCTTTCATTTTCTCTGATCCTAATTTTCTTTTGTCTAGGGAACATAGACAACAACAATGAAACAGAATAAGAGGAAGAAAGGGTTAAAGTGAAACATGCACAATAACAACAATAAAATAAAACCCTAAAGTAGAAAGAGAAGCTAACTAATCAGATGCCTAGCCACCAACAAAAATTACAAGTCATACTAAAAACAAGTAGACATTGTCCAGTCTAATGAAAAAAAAAAAACTTAAAAAAAAGACAACAACAAGACGAGATGAAAACATGGACCAACTAAACTGAGATGTCCAAACAGCTTTCATTAATCAATTTAATGAAGTGAAGGAAGGGATAAAGGATATTAAGAAGACACTGGGAGAATATATTGAAGAAATCATAACCATACATAAAAAGAAAATGGATATGATTGTGATGAATGGCACAATGAAAGAATTATAAAATACACTGTAAAAACATAACAGCAGATTTGAACAAACAGAGGAAAAAGCCAGAAATGTGGAAGACTGTACAGCTGAAATTAGACAGGTAGTAGAAGAGACATAAAAAGACAGAAAAATCTAGCAGGGACTTAGGGACTTGAATGACAAATTGAAATATACAAACATACCCATCATAAGAATCCCAGAGGTAGAATAAATGGGAAAGGGAGCGGAAAGAGTGTTGGAGGAAATAATGGCTGAAAATTTCTCAGCCAACATCATATACAATGGTGAAATCTTAGAAGCTTTCCCTCTATGATCTGGAACAAGACAAAGATGCCCTCTTTCACTGCTCTTATTTAACATTGTGTTAGAAGTACTTGCTCAAGGCCTTAGGCAAGAAAAAGATATAAAAGCCATCCAAATTGGAAAGGAAGAAGTAAAATTTTCACTATATACGTTTGACATGATCTTATACATAGAAAGCCCTGAGAAATCTATGACAAAGCTTCTAGAGCTTATGAAAGAGTTCGGTAAAGTGGCAGGCTATAAGATTAATGTGCAAAAATCAGTAGCATTTCTATACAACAATAATGAACAATCTGAGGAGGAAATCAAGAAACAACAACAACAACAACAAAAAAAAACATTTAAAATAGCAACTTAAGAATTGAATACCTAGGGATAAATTACCTAAAAATGTAAAGGACTTCAATATAGAGAACTACACAACACTGTTAAAGGAAATCAGAGAAGACCTAAATGAATGGAAGATTAATCCCTTTTCATTGATAAGACTAAACTTGATTAAGATATCTATAATGCAATCCCAATAAAAATCAGCACAGCAATTTTTACTGAATGGGAAAAACTTACTATGAAATTTATTTGGAAGGGTAAGAGGTCCTGAATAGCCAAAGGCTTATTGAAAAAGAAAAAGGAAATTAGAGGAATCACACCAATCTTAAAATATATTGCAAAGCTACAGTGGTAAAAACTGCATGGCATTGAAATAAGAATAGACATACTGACTAATAGAACTGAGTTGTGTGTTCTGATTTACATCCTTGCAGATACAGTCAACTGATACTCAACAAGGCCACCAAGCCCATTCAACTGGGAGAAAATGGCATCATCAAAAAATGGTACTTGGAGAACTGGATATCCATATATAAAAGAATGAGAGACGAACAAAATCTCACATCTTATATATAAATTATATAAGAACCAAGACCATAAAGATATTGGAAGCTAATGTAGGGAAGCATCTACAGGATCTAGTATTAGGAAATGATTTCATGAATTTAACACCCAAATCATGAGCAGTGAATGAAAAGTTAGACAACTGGGACCTCCTCAAAATTAAAAACTTTTAAAAATGAAGTGGGAAGACTCACACTTCCTATTATTAAAATTTATTACAAAGCCACAGTAATCAAACCAGCATGGTACTGGCCCAATGCAAGACATATAGACCAATGGAATTGAATAGATAGCTCATAATTCAACCGTCATTTTTATGGACAATTTATTTTTGACAAGGTGGCAAGCAGCATTCAACCAGAAAAGAATAGTCTCTTCAACAAATGGTGTTGGGAAAACTGGATGTGCAATTGCAAAAACAGAGGACTTCTACTTCCAACCTTTTACAAAAATCAAATCAAAATGGATGAAAGACCTAAATATAGGAGCCAGAACTCTCAAATTCCTAGAAGAAAACCTAGGGAAGCATCTTCAGGACATGGTGTTAGGCAATGGTTTCTTAGACTTTATAGCCTAAGCCCAAGCAACAGTAAAAATTATTAAAAAAATTAGACCTTGTCAAAATTAAAATTTTGTGCCTCAAAGGACTTTATCATGAAAGTAAGCAGCAAACTACATAATGGGAGAAAATATCTGGAAATGATATATCTGATGAAGTGTTAATATCCAGAATATATAAAATAATCCTTCAATAAAAACAACCCAATTTAAAAATGGGCAAAATGCTTGGACAGACATCTCTATAAAGGACTTACACAAATGGCTAGAAAGTACATGATGAAATATACATCATTAACTATCAAGTAAATCAAAACCAGTAAATCAAAACCACAATGAGTTACCATTTCACATCCACTAGAATGGCTATTATTTTCAAAATTAAAATTTTTGGAGAATATTCAGAGAAATAGGAACACTCTTTCACTGTTGGTTTCAATGCAAAAATGGTGCAGCTTCTGGAGAAGACATTTTGGCAGATCCTCAGAAAGTTAAGTATAGAATTACCATATGGCCCAGATTTCCCACTACTAGGTATATATCCAAAATAATGGAAAGCAAGGACTAGAACATATATTTGCACAATGATGTTCTTAGTGTCATTATTCACTATTGCCAAAAGATGAATGCAATCCACATGTCCATCAATCAATTAATGGATAAATAAAATGTGGCATATACAACAATGGAATATTATTCTGCCAAAAAATGAATGAGGTTCTGATATATGTGGTAACAACTGTGAATCTGGAAGGCATGTTGAGTGAAATAAGCAAAACATAAAAGGACAAATATTTTATGCTCTCACTGATTTTAAACAATTAGAATAAGGAAACTCACAGAGTAAGAATCTGTAATATATGTCATCAAGGGACAAGGTGGGGTTAAGGAATGGTAAGTTATGGCTTAAAATATTCAAGATTCATGTTTGGAGTGATGGAAATGTTTTGGTAATGGATGATGGTGATGGTACCACAGCATTGTGAACATAATTAACCGCACTGAAATATATATCTGAATGTGACTGAAAAGGGGAGTTAGTCTGTTTTATGGTAACAAAATAAAAGCAAAAAAAACAATGAAATACACTACACAGTGAAGTCTAAATTAAATCTTAGACTATAATCCATAGGACAATTATAGAATTGTGTTTTCACCAATTTAACTAATGTTCTACACCAATAGAAGTTGTTAATAATAGGGTGATATATGGGAATACTGTATTTTATTCATGATTGTTCTGTAAACCCACACCATCTCTAATAAAGAAATGAGGGGAAAAAGCTTAATGATGTTATCACTGTCTTTTGTACACATTTGGAAATCCATCCGTTATTCTATTACCTTAATCAGATGGTTTGATCAATGACATAGAGATATACTATGCAGCGTGGCTCTTGGCTACTGGTCCCCTCACTGGGATTCTTGACTGTTATTGTAAGATTTTTCCTCCATACATGAAATGTCATCATCTCAGTAGAAGTATGAAACATTTTCCACCAGTTCATCTTACCTGTAATTATTTCCTTATTTTACTATATGAGTGTGGGTGAGTTCATGAGTTCTTCTGCTATGCACAATACACATATAAATGCTACAGCCTTGTGATGTACCCCATGGTCATGCCCATGATGAACCCTGTTGTCTACAGTCTGAGGAATAAAGACATAAGGGGGGTCTGAGGAGGTTTTAGGGAAGCCAGACAAGGGTCAATAATCTCTTTTGATTATTTCACTGAAATAAGTGCCTGTGATTGCAGGGCTCAAATCTTCAAAGCTGGAAATTGTGAGCCTATGAACATTCATTGGAACCAAAATGTACCTTAAGCAGATATGAACTTAAATATGATAAAGAAAAACATTCAATCATACATTATTTTATGAAGGTAAAAAATTGCTTTGGATGATTTTTATCTACACATTAAGTAAGAAATCTTGGTGTCCATGTTTCTAGGGATTTATAAATAAGCCTCTTTCTTTTACTTTAAACAAAATATATGCCCCTTTTCTACATTTCATCATAAATTGTAAAGGTCATATTGGTGAACTCTCTACTATTTCTATTACCCATTTTTTGCCTTTTATTTTCAAAATCTGTTGCAGTTGGGCAGTTTGATATAATTATGAATTCCAAAAATATAATTGGATCATGCTTCTAAACTGATCTGTTAATCTGGGCATGATTAAGTGATGATTAGTGTGTTGACTGGGCCATGTCAGTAGGTCATTGAGCCCCACCTCTTTGGTGGGTGGGGAATTGAATATAAAAGACAAGGCAAGAAAAGAGTTGAAGCAGTTTTTGAGACACAGTTTTGATGTTGGAGAAAATGCCCCAGGAGAAGAGAAGTGAGCCGTTCGCCGATAGTCTACAGCTGACCTTGTGGAGGAACCAGAAGAACTAAGCCTGGGGAGAAATGCAGCCCCGGGAAGAGAGGAACACAAGAAGCCTGAACCCTGTCAAACATCGGCAGCTGTCCTGTTCCAACACATGGCAATGAATTTTGGTGGGAAGAAACTTAATGCTTTATGACTTGGTATCTGTGGACTTCGACCCCAAATAAATACCCTTTGTAAAGATCAACCCATCTTTGGTATCTCACATTAGCACCCCTTTGGCTGACTAATACAGAATTTGGTACCAGAAGTGGGGTAGTGCTTTTGTAAACCCTGAAATGCTGGATTGGTTTTAAAAAGGGATAAGGGGTATTTTTTGGAGGAATTGTGAAATGCTTGATGGAAAATGCCTAGATTACTTTGAAGAGACTTTTGATAGTAATATGGACACTAAAGAGACTTTCTATGATGCCTTAGAAGTAAATGATGAAACTATTATTGGAAACTGGAGGAAAGGCAATCCAGGTTTTAAAGTTCCAGAGAATTTAGCAAGATTATCTCCTGGTGTTATATGGAAGACAGAAATTGAAAATGGCGAACTGGAGCATTTAGCTGAAGAATTTTCCAAGGTAAATGAAGAATGTGGCTTGGCTTCTCCTTACAGCTTATAGCAAGGTACTAGATGAGTGAAACACACTAAGGACTGAACTTTTGGGGACAAAGGAAACAGAAACTGATTCTGGAACATCCAAGTTTCTGGAAATCAAATTCCCAGATGAAAATGTCCCATTTGAATACTCTACTAAATTTGGAACTTGTAAATCAGAATTGAAGATGCAATTACCCAGGAAAGACTTGTGGAAAGTCTTACTGTCTGATGGCTTGGACCCCTGGTTCCTGCATGCTAAACCAACAAAGTTTTTGATAGAGCTGTATGAACAAAACCACTGTCAGCTTGGACAAAAGGGGACATGGAAATGAGAGATTGAAGGAGAGTCAGCTTTAAGATGAAAACCATGGAAACAAAGATCTGGACTTAGGACATCTCCTTGGTCAAAGAGAGGAGCCCCACCCATGTGTGCTGAAAGGGTGAGTTTGCCCCTGCAGGTGAAGAGGGTAGATGTTCCCTCCCGATATTCTGGGAAAGTTTTGATGCTCCCTGGGGCAGAGAGGTTGAGTTTTCCCCAGCACGTGAAGAGGCTGGCTCTCCCCACCCAATGTTCTGGGAGAGTTTTGCCATCCCAGGGTGCAGATAGGGTGGAGCACAATCCTCAAAGATTAGGGCAGTTAAAGTCAACACCCTATAGGCCTGAGAGGGGTGTACCTGTCCCCCATGGATTAGAGAAGGCCAGGTGGTCAACCCATTGCTCTGAGAGGGTTGAACCTGTATGCCAAAGTTTAGGGAAGGCCAGGTGGTCAACTCCTTGCTCAGAGAGTTGATCATGTATGCCAAAGGTTAGGGGGAATGTTGTCTTCACCTGAGTGTACTACGAGGGCTAAGACTCCAACCAAAGGATTGGGTAAGGTGTGGCAATCACCCAAAAACTCTTGGAGGGTGAGGTCTGGAGCTTGGTTGACACCCAGATGGTTGAGGTTGTAGGTGGAGCCAAGAAAATGGTCATTGGTCAAGCCTGTGGAAAGGGTGGGTCCACATGTGGCCCCAAGGAGAAAAATCCATCTTCTTAAGCATGACTCTCAGACTTTGAAATGGAGGATGCCCTGCAGTTTTACTGAACTGTAGAAGATACATGACTCATGTTTAACATCCCAATTTCTACTTATGATATTGAAAATGTTTATCCTTTGTCTTTCCATTTGTGTATTTGAACCAGTTCAATGGTTTTGTAAGTTTCAGAGGTCTGTAGGTGACAGGATTTTGCCTGAAGACAAAGTGTATTTCTTTAAACTGCCTATGATATGATTTTGTACTTGCATTGTTACTGATTTAAGGTTTTTTGAACATTGTAATGTATTTTTGGAATTCAGAGGGTGTAGTGTTGCAGTTGGGCAGTTTGATGTAATTATGAATTCCAAAAATATAATTGGGTCATGCTTGTAAACTGATCTGTTAATTTGGGCATGATAAAGTTATGATTAGGGCGTTGACTGGGCCATGTCAGTAGGTTGTTGAGCCCCACCCCTTTGGTGGGTGGGGAATTGAATATAAAAGGCAAGGCAAGAACAGAGTTGAAGCAGTTTTTGAGATGCAGTTTTGATGTTGGAGAAGAGGTCCCAGGAGAAGAGAAGTGAGCCGTTCGCCTGATAGTCTACAGCTGATCTTGTGGAGGAACCAGAAGAACTAAGCCTGGAGAGAAATGCAGCCCCAGGAAGAGAGGAACACAAGAAACCTGAACCCTGTCAAACATCAGCAGCTGTCCTGCTCCAACAGGTGGCAAAGAACTTTGGTGAAAAGAAACTTAATGCTTTATGGCCTGGTATCTGTGGACTTTGAACCCAAATGAATACCCTTTGCAAAGATCAACCCATTTTTGGCATTTCACATTAGCATCCCTTTGGCTGACTAATGATGAAAGGATGAGGTATGAAAAGCTTGAAATTCTGTGCAATAATGCCTCTTAGAATGGAAGGTTCTGTGTAAAGACACAAGGTATTTCTGCGTAAACCTGCATGTCCTTCTAACATCTTCTGCTTACTGTAAAGAACTCTCAAAGAGAGTCACATTTAATCATTAGTTATCCAAAGTGTTCTTGAATAACAAAATGACTGGTATTGCTGTTCTCCAATATCTGAAAAAACTCTCAAGCTAAGAAGCAGTTGATTGTTCTTAATGCCCTCAATTTTTCTAACAATGATTATTGTATCATTAGCTATGGTTGCATGTAAAGCAATCCTGAAAAAGAGTGTAAGATAATGCTTTTAATATGGCTGCTGAGTCTATACTGTTGAGTTATGTTGATCTCTGCTGAGCTGTTCAAGGGTCTGTAGTCAGTAGACAGGACTCTGCTTGTTCTAGCTGATCTCTCTTATATGTTAGGGCTTTTCTGGACTTAGGCACTGGCAGTTCTTCCCAATATTGTGCTCTCTTTCATATACTCCTAAGACTTTTTTAGCCTGACCTCTGGATTTGGTAAGGGGAGAACTCTACAGAACAGATATTGATGTTCTTTCCATGAAATCATAAAGTGTTCTTCTGTTCAGGTCACATTTGAAATGCAAATAAATAAAAGAGACACACACTCTGGAAAAACAATGGGGTTAGATGAATTAGGTGCATTCATTTGGCAGGTCATGTCCTCTGTCCTGAATAGAATGGTTGAGGAGATATGGGGGGACATGGAGAAATCAGGGTTATCGGAATGGACATCATGAATTGATAAATAATGGACTTTCCTAGCATCATTTGCAGGTTTCATGTCCATTTAGTCCTATTTTATGCATAATAACACATTGAGTTTCTTTATCTGGTTCCCCTATGACATGTTTTTAGATTCTGCCTTATTCCAATAGTTCTATTTTGGCAGTAATTTAATTCGTCAAGGCATTTGTTCATGTTCAGACATCATCAAAGAATAAAATACAATATCATTGTGAAATTATAATAATATACATATGGCATGTAACTATTTTTATCCCATTGGAGCTCATTCTTTATTGAGAAATGTTACAATAATTATAAAATGTATCAAGAACAGTGAATTGAGTTATTCATAGAATTCAATTGCTAATAACAGAAAACTCACCAAAATAGTGGCATAAAGAAACATAGGTTTATTTATAAATACACCACAGGCCTAGAATTAAGCAGTCCAGGGATGGTAAAGCAGCTTAGGAAAGTTGTTAACTTGTTATGTCTCATTTTTAATTTATGGATTCATTTATTTAGTATGCACTGTGGATTGAAATGGGGTCCTCATACATAGGAAGCAGGCACCAACCACTGAGTTACACTGACTCCCCTCTCTTTTTATTTTTGAATAGCTGCTCCTCTTATAGACATGAAAGCCATATCATATTCAGGAAGAATGGAAATCAAAGATGTAGTACAAAGGGATGTGCAAGATGAGACTTTTAGATATTCTTCCTTTTTTAGTATAACAACTATCTGAAAAAGTGCCATATCAGAAGCTCAGTGAATTTTCAAAAAAAGGATATAATCCATGGAGCGAGAACCCAAACCAGAACAGCACATAGTCAGTCCCCAAGGATCTTCTCTTTTCCCAAGTTGATTTATACACTGAAAGGAATATTATTCAGCAGCAAAAAGGATGAAACTTCTGTTGCATGCTACAACATGGAAAAACATTGAATGCTTCATGTTGAGAGGAATGAGCCAGGCATGAAAAAACAAAATAGGGTTTCTTGTTTATATGAAATACACAGAGGTGGATAGTAGATTATGTTACCAGGGAGTGGGTATTGCTTAATATGTGCAGATTTTCTGTTTGAGGTGATGAAACAGTTTAGGTAAATGATGTTGATTGTAAGCCACATGTTGTGCATATAACCATCACCAGTGAACTGTATACTTGAATATGGTTAAAATACAAATTTGAAATTGTACTTATGTTACTGAAATATAAACTTTTAAAAATATATAAAGTTTTAAATTTCTTAGTTTAAGATTTATAGAAATATTAATAGATTTATTAATGAAATAAATTGAGTACCATTCAAAAATATGCAAGAAAAATAAATGACACTATGCTTACATGTTTCTAGGCTCAAGACTTGGTGCATGAGAAAGTTTAAATATATTTCTCATAATGATCAAACATTTTATAATTGAGTGGCAAATTGATGGGTGGTAATTTTGGTAACAAACTAGATATTCCTAATTGTCATGGCAATGCATCATCAAGCAAAGGATTGTAGCATTCATGCTTTCCATGGTTTTATATCTAATGAATTCAGTTTTCCTCTTTATTGAAGAGACTAGGAAATCACTTGAGATAGCATCAAATACTGTCTCTTCATCCCATGTCAGAGATTTGGAGATCTAAGGGACCTGGTCCAGGTGGGCAGTCAATGGATGAGGTAAGTTGCTAGGAGGTTATATCTGTGGAAGGCAAGGCAGTTCATTGAGGAGAAATAATAGAAATAGGACTTCTCTGACTCAGAAGCTGGGCCAATGGGAACAGAATATCCATAGGAAAAATGTCCTTTCTCTCCAGACCAGTGTCCCACAGGGAAATAATGGCTCATAGGTAGAAATAACAAGGAAACATATTAATGAATGGCTAAAAGGTAGAGGAAAATAACTCCTCTGCTGCTCTCCCTCATCCTGTGCAACCCTGGGCTGGACAGAAGGTTCTAGTTTCCTTGGGAGCCCCAACTCTGGCTGGGAGACTGATGCCTGACTCATTCCTGCTGTCTTGATGGTGAAAGAGCTTCAGTCACATCACCAACTACCCGGGGAGGAATTTGCACTTCCACACAGATACCTTCTTCTTAGAGACCCCATCATGGTGAGACTGAATGCTCAGCAGAACTTGCAAGAAAAGGGTCAAGTCAAGGAGAATGGAAGCTGAGAGCCTTTTCCTGAGGTCATGTGAGAGCCGGTCCAGCCTAGCCAGAGCTGAGAGATAATCGTGCTTGTTTTCCTGCCAGTATAATTTTAAAATGTATTTATTTATTATGCTAAAAAAGGAAGTGTCCATTAGACTCAGCTATGCATGGGTCCTGATTGACAATTAAATAATGAGCAGAAACACAATTAAAATAAGGAATGTACATGAAAAAGTGGATCCAGGAAAAGCAGAATACCTGTCCTGGGAGTCTTATAACAAGTAGGAGTAGGGAAAAATGAGGTATTAGCACTAAAGGAATGTGTAGAAGTGAGGGCATTTTCTTAAGAGCACTTTATTTGAATATGTTTCTGTATTGAAGGCAAAGGTCCTGACCAATGGATACAGATTTTACCTTGCTCAGCATTTCCTGGGACAAACACTCCCACATTAGGTATTGCATAGAAAAAGTCAGTTTTTTTAAACAGCTGTAAGGTGGTATACTAAAAATTTACTTGGCAATCATTCCTTTATTGACAAAGTTAAATCTATGTGAGTTTATTAGCCATTGAATTTTTCCATTGCAGGTAGTTGTTTATTCCAGTCTTGCTCTGTATAATGGGGGCTAAGTGTTTTAATTGCTGCTTTCTTAGAAAACTTTCAAATATAGAACTCTAAGGTTAATTTTATTTTGTTTTATTTCTTTCTTTCTTTAATATCTTAGCTGTTTGCTTTTTAAAAATTTTATTGAAGTATATCATTCATACACAAACACACATGAAAAAATAAGTGCATAGTAAAAGTTGTGAATTTATGAAACAAGCATACATAACAGCATACAGGGTTCCCATACATCACCCCACCAACAACACTTTGCATTGTTGTGAAACATTTGCTACAAATTATGAAAGGAGACCATAAAAATATTGATATTATCAATAGTACATATCTTACATTTGCTGCATTTTTCCCCAACACACCCTATTACATTTTTAATTCTTTTTTTACAGAAGTTTTAAACTTACAAAACAATCATGCACTTGCATAGAAATCCCCATACAACACCCTTTCACCAACACACCACACTGTGGCAGAACATTTGTTTCAAATTATGAGATAATATCATCAGACTATTAGGTCCAACCCTGGTACATAGCATTCATTTTGCATATGTTTTCCATACCACCCCATTATCAACACAGTATATCTTTGGCATTGATGCAAGATGTGCTTGATGGTACAGATGCAACTGTGTCCTTTTGTGAGCTAGAGCAGATGTATGTCAACATTGCAGGTGACGGGAATGTGAATAAGCATGGGAAAAATACAATTGGTGTGACTTTTGGACTGTGGTTAACAGAAATACCCTTATATTCTTGCATAAATGCCAAAGCTGTTTACGTTTTATTTCTTTGATGTATGTGCAGATGTATTTAGGGTGTTGTTTGAAAGGTTATACATTTTATATGGTCAATTCAATTTACCAATTTTACATATAATTTTTCTCCCTTAGCCTTACTTTAAAAAAATATGTTTTTTCATATTTTTTCTTTATTTTTAAAGAAGCTTTAGATTTCATAAATGTTACATGGAAAATATAGGAATCCCTATATACTCCAGCCCCTCCTCCTCCCGCACTATCCCCAGGTAACAACATCTTTTATTAGTATGGTACTTTTATTACAATTGATGAACACATATTGAAGCATCATTACTAACTATGGTCTATAGTTTACATTATGGTTTACACTTTGCACTGCACAATTTTATAGGTTTTGACAAAAGGTATAATGGCCTGTATCTGTCATTGCATTATCAAGCAAGACAGTTCCAATGTCCCCAAACACCCCCGTTACACCTATTCTTCCCTTTCACTCTCCTCAGAACCTCTGGTGACCACTGTTTTTATACCAAAGTTACAAGTTCTTCCATTACTAGAACAGTACATCTACTTTGGTCCATAGTTGCATTTCCCCTTATGTTTGTTCATTCCTTAGTCTTGAGGATTTGGGGATGATGATGCCCACTCTGTTTCTGACTGAGAAAGGGGTTAGATCCCATGGGGCATGGAACTGTCTTACTTGAAGTTGTAGATACTCTCTGTTTTTTGGGTGATAGATGTTGTCAATCATCATCCTTTTGTTAGTTGTCCTCAGTGAGCCCAATGAATTGGATGGTGGGTGTTGGCTGCTGAAATTCAGGATGCAACCAGCATAAGGACAGCCAGAAGTGTTAAGTCTCTGGGACATATATTTAATAGATATAGTGTTAATTACAGGTTCAAATAAAAGGGACAGAATATTCATGTGTAGGAAATTATAAATGTATCTAACTCTGATACATTAGGGAGATAGGATATCATATGTTCCAAAATAAGTCATTGCCTTTCATACATAGAAAGCCCTGCTTTATTTGACTTAATGAATAATAATGATTAAGGTTTTATTGCATTAATTATAAATGATTAATATTTTATACGTATTGTGCTCCTGGTTTCACATCCCTGTTTCCTTTATTGTACTTTTTGCTTTTGAGATTAGATCTATTTTTATAATTGTAACACTTTCTGACATCCTCTGAAATCATTCTTCGTTATCATTTGACAATAGGTCACCTTTATCCTTTCCATAATCTAGAGGGATACACAGTCTGTGATTTTTGGGAAGGATCCTAAAATAGCTGAAATAAAGATGTAGGAGTGGGGACTTATTTGGAAATAATAAGATATTTTAGAGGTAGAAAAAAAAATCAGCCTCATCTCATCACATGTGATAGCTGTTCTTTCACTGACTGGAAGGAGCCATGCTAAGCACTTTACAGATAATGATGTTTCATCTTAACACTTTCAGGAAGATGAATAACAAAATGATTCCTATATAGGTGACTCTATTAAGAATTAAAATTCTTTGGTTACTATCAAATTTCAACGTCTAATATAATGGCAGATCTGAGTTTCAAAATCGATTTTGTCTGGTTCCAAAATTTTTTGAATTTAATATTCTTTAAAAACCTTCAACCAATTTCCTTAAAAAATTCACAACATATGTGCTACTCATTATATTTTCTTTGTATAAAAAGATGGTATGTTCACATTGCTCATATTACTCTTAGGGTGTTCAATATGTGTGGTGTCATGACACTGTAAAATTAGCACTGCTTTTATTTTGGAGAAACTGGATTTTACACTTTTATTAGTTTTTCTGTGTGTCAGGGGATATTATCAATGTTAGAATGCCACCAAAATGAAGGAAAATTTGTTTTTTGATGTTTTTATCACAAGGATGTATTTAGATCATGTTTTGTCTTTACATCTCTCTCTGCATATATAGCAGATTTTTAAAAAAATGTTTTAAAAGATGCTTAGGTTACATAAATGCTACACAAAAATTACAGGGATTCCCATGTTCCCCACCTTCCACACCTCCCACAACCCCCACATAAACATCTTTCATTAGTGTGGCACATCACCTGCAATTGATATACACATCCTGGGGCTTTGCCCCTAAGCATGTACCATAGTTCACATTGTAGATGACTCTCTCTCTCACAGAGTTCTGCATGTTATATGCTGATGTAAAATGGCCTCTATCTGTCGCTGTGATGTCACTCAGGATAATTCCCAAGTTCCAAAAAAGCCCCTGTATTGCAACTGCTCTTCCCTCTCCCTGCCCCGAATGTGTCCAGTGGCCACTGGCTATATAGCAGATTTTCATATTTCCTTAAACAGAGGGCAGAGAACTGCCACACCAAAATGATGCACCTAGTTTTCATATGCAAGTACCTTTGGGAACTGGAATTTCTGGGTGCCATTTCTACATATTTTGGGGAAGTAATATGATGGAAGCTTGAATTGTACCCAATCATGGTTTATCAGTTTTTCTGTGGGTGAGAAGAACATGTTATCAACACAGCACCAGGAGATCATTTTGGCATGCTTGTTTGTCTCTGTGTTTATATCTGAGTGTGTGTACATGTGTCTGTCTTTTTTGTGTGTTTGTGTTTGACTGCGTCTACCTTTGTGTGTGGTTGTGTGTGTTTATATTTGTGTCTGTGTGTTTGTCTGTGTTTGTCGCTGTGCATGAATATCTTTTTCTTTGCTTCTTTGAGTCAGTAGATACCTGTTTGGTGGTTTGTACAGTCATCACAGCAGGGTATTTTATTTCATAAAGTCTAATATCTGTCTTCTATAATACAGAGCATGGACACAAACATACCCATGGAAACAGGAGTGATTCTCTTTCATTTTAGGGAGACATTTTTTATTGTTAATTTCATTTATCAACTTGTCTATGTTGCAATTCTTGCACAAGTAAACTCTGACCTGATTGTTACTGTGAGAGTATTTTGAAGAGGGGTTGAAATCATTAGTCAGTTGATTACATCTAGGGTTGATTGCATCTACAATCAAAAAAGGAGATTAATCAGCAAAGAGGAGTCTCCTCATCCAATCAGTTTGAGGCCTTCAAGGGAGAACTGAGAATTTCAGGAGTCATAACTTCTAAGAACTGAGGATTTCAGCAGTCAGAAAGAATTTCTAAGAACTGAGGATTTCAGCATTCAGAAAGAAGAATTTTTAGGGACAGAATTTCAGGAGTCAGAAAGAAAAATTTCTAAGAACTGAGAATTTCAACAGTCAGAAACAAGAATTTCTATCTCTGTTTCAGTCATCCAGCTTCTCCAGGGGAATCTGAAGTCACCTTAATCAAGTTTCTAACTTGTGGCCTCCCCTATGGAATTCAGGCTTGCCAATTCCCATAGTTGTAGAAGCCAAGTTGTATAGTAAATACAGTTCTGTTTTTCTGTGGAAACCAAATACCGATTTGATACCAGGAATGATTTTTAAGAAACTGTATGTTAAGAATAAAATTTATGATTTTGTTCATTGGTTTTCAATGATTCTCTCAGTTGATTAAGTTAAGCAGGAGTCATGACTCTATTTCCAGTGATCTAGAAGATGCTGGTACTCCATGGCATGAAATTGCAATAGAGATTCATGAAATATCACCATTGAATACTGCTACTCAAATGTTCAAGAGAACCAAGCCTCTGGGAGAAAGTGCATTGGAAATTTTAACTGAGTTTTTTGAAGTTAAAAATTGATGAAATTAAAAATTATAAAGCCTGGTTGTTCCTAGAAAAATTGTTAAAGATTGAGCTCAGGGTTTCAAAATGTCATCTCAAGCACAACCTGAAGGCCATGAAAGTTCCTATGTGTGCCCTGAAGGATACTCTTAGTTTTTGTAGCAGCTGGCTTGAGATTTCTGAAAACCGGGTGCTTGGTCTCATTGGGTAAGTGGCTGAATTCCATTGCAAATTTAGTGACTAATATTCAGAGTAGCAGCTGTTAAATTGAGGGCATCCATCATAAAGGAATGGTTCCTTGAATATTAGAATGGTTCCATATAGGTGATTGTGATGAAGGTCGGGATATTGAAACCCTAGATTCTGCTCAGTTTCCTTGGCAGATGAAACTGTAATGCTCTGTTCTGAGGAATCAGGCACCTGACCTCCAGTCTGCCCTGAGGAATCAGCCTTCCTACTCTCAGTTTAAGGGATTAACATCTTTCACCAGGTGTAACTGTAGTGGAATGCCCTGAAGTAGTGGGGTTTCAAGGCACAACTAATTCCTCTCATGACCCATTGCCATCACACCTCTTTTATTCCAGAATTTAAACTACCATGAAGTCCCCAAATTCTCTAAAACTTGAGGTACTAAGTGTGAACCAGGGGTAGATGTGTTGCACTCCAAAAGAACTACATGAGTTTTCCAATGTACAGAGAGAATTCAGGAGATTATGTGTAGGAATGGATATGAAGGATTTGAAAATGATGGGAGGTACAAAAAGATGGATCAGGCTGAATTTATTGATATGGACCCAATAAGCAGAGATTCTGGACTCAGCCATGCAACTCAAGGGGTTAGAAGGTCTGTATCAGATTGTTTCTTTGGTTGGCTGAAGCATGAACCAAACAGTGGCCTACAACATGTGAGGTCGAAATGCCAGACCTACCATGGTATAATGTAGATGAGAGGAATGAAAGGCTTAAAGAGATTGCAAAGTTGAAGTGGATTCATCATGTAAGACCTCCACACCCAACAAAGAAATGCCCAGAGGATATATCTTTCACCACAATTCTGAGGAATAAATTTGTGGGAGAAGTTTCATCCTCCCTAACCCTGAAGGGCCCTGTGGTCACATTTTTCTGTGTATCAGAAATTAGTGTGGGGACTGCTGTCACTGAACTTTAATCTCTAAATACAACAGGGAAAGTCAGAATCTGAGTGGGCCAAAGCCAAGTGGCAGCCCTTAACTGCCAAAGACAATGTAGGTGTGACTACCCTAATGGACAACAAAGTCAAATCTGCAATCAGAATTTTCTGGCTTACAGACATGTGGCATCAACTCTTTGATCTTGGAGGGACTACAAGTGAAATGGATGGGCATTCTATGAGATTTTGACTAGATATATATGAGGAGAAGAGTTCTATATTAAGTGAACAAAAGCTTAACTTGAATCACACATATACAAAATCATGCTTCTCAATCAATTCTAAAACATGGAGCAGTTTATAAACTCAGAAGTCCTTGAAACAAGTGAAGACAAGGAGATGTAGGAAAAAAGCCTATTATATTGCCAAGAATTTATAATGTTAATTTTTCAGCAATCCCCAAATAGATCGATAGCCTTTTATCAAGGTGAATGTTATGTTGAGGATACAGAAATGATTGGACATTTGGGGATTACTAGATGCTGGCTCTGAACTGACATGAATTCCATGAGACCCAAAATGTCACTGTGATCCCACAGTAAATTTCAGGGCTAATTGATGTCAGGTAGTCAGTGGACTTTTAGCTCAGGTTTCTCTCTACACTTATTTCAGTGGGTTGCTAATTCCATTCTGTTTGATTTCCCTAATTCCAGCATGTATAATTGAAATACACATACTCAGCAACTGACAGAAACCCCACATTGGTTCCCTGATCTGTGGAGTGAGGGCTATTATGGGATGGATATTATGGTAGGAAAGGCCAAGGGGAAGCCACTAGAACTGCCTCTAACCAGCAAAATAGCGAAACAAAAGCAATAGTAAATTCCTGAAAGGATTGCAGAGATTAGTGCCATCATCAAGGACTTGAAGAATGCAGGGGTGGTGATTCCCACAACATCCCTTTATGTCTTCTATTTGGAGTATGCAGAAAAGATATGGAACTTTGAGGATAACAGTGGATTATCATAACTTAATCAGGTGCTGACTCCAATTGCAGCTGTGGTTCAATATGTTATATCATTTCTTGAGCAAATTAACACATCCCTGGTATCAAGTGTGGCAGGTTGAATTATGTACCCCAGAAAAACGAGTTCTTAATTTTAATGTATTCCTGTATGTGTGAACCCATTGTAAATCAGACCTTTGGAGCATACTATTTTAGAAAATATGCAGCCAACTGAATCAGGATGAGTCTTAATCCTAATACTGGAAGCCTTATAGAGAAGACCACAGAGGGAACACCACAGGAAAAATCTGGAAGGGAAAGGAACCCAGAAGAGAAAGGAGATGACAGCATCATATGTACTGACATTTGAGGGAAAAGTCTTCTTGTACCCAAGGATTCCTGGTGGCCAACCTCATCTTCCAGTCTTCAGGGACAAAGTGCTGCCTTGCTGCCACCATTATTTTGGACTTCTCCTAGATTCAAAAGTGTGGACCAATAAATTCCCAGTTGTTAAACAACACATGTGTTGTATTGTTTTAGCAGTTGGGAAAATAACACACCTGGCATTCAACTATTGATCTGGCAAATGCTGTTTTTTGATGCTTCTTAGTAAAGATCATCAGAAACAGTTTGTTTTAATCTGGCAAGGAGAGAAAGTAATGCCCCTTCACTACCCTACCTCAGGGGCATATCAACTCTCCAGACCTATGTCATAATCTAGTCCAAGGGATTTTGTCTGTCTCTCCCTTCTGCAAAATGTCACACTAGTCCATTATTTTCATGATATTATTTTGATTGGACCTGGTGAGCTAGAGGTAGCAACTACTCTGGACATACTGATAAGGCATTTGCACATAAGAGGGTGGCAGAAAAATCAATAAGAATTCATGGACCTTCCACCACAGTGATATTTCTTGGCATCCAGTAGTATGGGGCATGTTGAAATATCCCTTCTCAGGTGAAAGGTAAGTTGTTGCATTTGGCTCCTCTTACAACCAAAAATGATGGAAAACTCCTATTTGGCCTCTTTGGATTTTGGAGGCAACATATTCCTCATTTGTGTGTGGCATTCCAGCCCATTGACAGAGTGACCTGAAAAGCTGTTAGTTTTGAGTGATGACTTGCACAAGATGAGGGTCTGTAACATTTCAGGATGCTGTGCATGCTGCTCTGCAACTTGGGTCATATGACTCAAAGGCAATGGAAGTTTCAGGAGTAAATAGAGAGGCCATTTTGAGTCTTTGACATAATTGTATGGTAGAATCAAAATACTGTCCCCAAGGAATTTGGAGTAAATCCCTCTTATACTGTGTAGATAATTACTTTCTTTTTGAGAATCACCTTTTACCCTGCTACTGGATTTTAGTAAAGACTGAACACATGCATAACCATGGACCACCAAGTTACCAGAAGACCCTATTGAGCTGGATATTTTCTGATTCCATAAAGTAGGGGTGCATAGCAGCATTCCATCACAAAATGGAAATTGTATATATGAGATCTGGCTCGTGCTGTCCCTGATGGCACAAATAAGTTGCAGGAAGAAGTGATCCAAATGTCCATGGCTCCACCTACTGCCTCATTGGCTTCTGTTTCCCAGGCAGCAGTGATGGTCTCATGGGGAACTCCCTTCAACCAATTTAGAAAGGAAAATTCGCATCTTGTTTTTAGATGATTCTGCATATTTTACAGGTGCCACCTGTAAGTGGACAGCTGCAGCACTACAGATCCTTTCTAGACCATTCTTGAAGGACAGTGTTGAAAGGAAATCCTCCCTGTGGGCATAATATCTAGCTATACCCTGGTTATTCACCTTGTTTGGAAGGAGAAATTTGGAGTCATGTGTCATTTGCATACTGATTCCTGGGCTGTGGCCAGTGATTTGCCTGGATGATCAAGGAATCAGAAGGAACATGACTGGAAAACTGGTGAAAAAGATGTTTGGTTGAAAAGTATGTGGATAGACATTTCTAAATGGGAAAAAAAAAAAGGTGTTTGAGTACCATTTGAATATTCACCAAGGGTGACTTTAGCAGAGGAAGATTTTAATAATCTGTGGACAAGATGACTTGTTCTGTCATTGACCAATGGGTTGATGAACAAAGTGGCCACAGTAGTAAGGATGGGAGTTATGTATGGGCTCAGCAATATGAATTTCTACTCACCAAGGCTGAACTAGCTAAAGCCATATCTTAGTACCCAATCTTCCAGCAGAAGAGACCAGTACTCAATCCCTGGTATGACACTATACCAGAGGTGATCATACTCATACCTGGTGGCAAGTTGTATACATCAGCCTGCTTTCATAATGGAAGGGGCAGAGCTTTCTCTTACCAGAATAAAACTGTTCTCTGTATATGGATTTGTCTTCCTTGTATGCAGTGCTTCTGTGAAACTACCATCTGGGTGCTTCCAGAATGCCTTTGTACCATCATGGTATTCCAGCCAGCATTGCTTCTAATCAAAGAACCCACTTAACAGCAAATGAAATGTGGTGATGGTCACATGGTAATGGAATTCATGGGTCTTACCATGTTCCCGATTATCCTGAAGCAGTTGGATTGATAGAATGGTGAAATGGCCTTTGGAAGACACAATTATTGTAGTAGCTGTGTGGTAATACTTTGCAGCACTAAGCAATGTTCTCTAGGAGGCTCTAAATTGGCATCCACTCTATGGTGCTGCTTCTCCCATAGGTAGGATTAACAATTTCAGGAAGTAAGGGAAATTATAAGGAAATTATAAGGAAATAAGACACCATTCACTATATTACCGCTATTAATCATTAGAAAACTTTTGCTTCTTGTATCTTCGACCTTATGCTTTCCTGGCCTAGAGATCTACTTTCCAAAAAGAAGGATGCTTCCACCAGGAGACAAAACAATGTTTCCATTGAACTGGAGGAGATGTTTGCCAGCAGACTACTTTGGGCTCCTTGTGCCTCTGAATAAACTGGTAGAAAATGGAGTTACTCTACTGGCTGTATTGAATGATCCTGTTTATAAGGCTTCTCACAAAACTACCATGCCGTGTGGTTAAAGTCAATGTAATACTGCAACAACAAATCCCATGAAGAATATTAAAGTCCAGCTCAGTCAGGATTGAAGAATTGGATCCTGAAACCAGGCAAATTGCCATGAGCAGCTGAGATGCTTGCTGAGGATACATTGAACATGGCATGGATAGAAGAAGGAGATAGTTTTAAATATGAGCTAAGATTACATCAGCAGGTGCAAAAGTGAGGAGCTATTTCTTCCTCATTTTATTGTGGTTATGGTTGTATATACACACAAAGCAAATATCTTTGTTTTATCTCTCTCCCATCCTTATATTATGTTAAACAAATTGTATTAATTTTATGTTATTGTATTTAAGTTACAAAATATAAAGTATAATAATATTACCTACGTTCTTGCATCTTCGTCTGGGAAAGTGTTAGTGCATTTCTGGTAGTATGCAGGACAGATGAATTATGTTAGGTCAAATATGTCTGCTTTATTTAGAAATTAAGTATCATATAAGGAGATGTGTATGGGTGATAAGTTTCTTAAGAGTGACTTGTGATGGTTAATTTCATGTGACTACATCACTGGGTTTTGGTGTCCAGTTGTTGAGTGAAGCAAGTATTGGCTTCGTTGTTACTGTGAGGGTGTTTCTTAGCTGGATTTAAACAATTAGTTTTTTGCTTCCATCCATAGCTGATAGTGTCTGCAATCAATAGTGAAGATTGCCTTCAGCCATGACAGGAGTCTCGTCATCCAATCTGTGGAGACTTAAAAAGAACACTGAGGAATTTTTAGTCAGAAAGAAGAATTTCTATTTCTATTTCATGTATCCATCTTCTCCTGGAGATTTTTTATGACATTCATTGGAATTTTCCAGGTGCAGCTTCTGTGGGGGAAATCAACAACACCTTCATTGAGTTACTGACTGGTGTGCCCTAAAGAACTTGTACTCACCAATCTCCATGCTCTCATGGGCTTAATCCTATTATAAATCTCTTAATATTTACATATACTTGAATATGCATGTGTACATTATCTATCTCTATCTATCTATCTATCTATCTATCTATCTATCTATCTATCTATGTAACATCTATTATCGTCTATCTTCTGCTAGTTTCATTACCCTGGAGAGCCCTGACTAATGCATCTTTGTGACCAACTTAATAAAGTGCAAGAAGTACAATATATAGTTAAGGGATTTCCTGCATCTTGCAGTTTCATCATTGGTAGGCCACCTTGTTCTTAAAATTCTCTGACATCATCTCTCATCCTGCTTCCTTTTATTTACCCCTTGTCACTCTGAATTCCTTGCTGATCTTGAACATGACATAAAGTCCTTTCCTTAGGGTGCTGGCCCTGAACAATCCCTCTGCTGGTCAAAAACATCTACTATCCTTGTGAACCCTGCCTTCTGCATTGCGGTCTCTCTTCAAATGTTTCCCAAAGTGCCAGTCTTGTCTGAACATCAAGCAACCCTTATGAAGTTCTCAATTTACCTGTTTTTATTTCATTGCAGCCATAGACACCATGTCACATGTTACATGGCTACAGTTTTATTTGCTTTTTTTTCTTTCTCTATCATCAGACTACAGTTCAGTTTAGTTTTCAGCTAATTATTTCCATTGCCTAGTCTATGTCTACAGAAAAACTGGACTGAATATTAATTCCACAAATGAATGGATGAATTTCCATAAAAATCCTACAAAGCATGACAGATTGGTGAATATTTTGAAAGTAGGGAAGAAATTTCTAATCAGAGATGGCAATGTCTATTCAGATTTGATAAACAAACTCAGAAATTAATTTCCTGACTCCAAAATATAAATTATAGATAGATTAATAATGGTTGTTTGTTTGAAAATTAGTCATGTTATTTCTTTCTTTCAGGTTAGTCACATCAAGCACATGGAAGCAGGAAATAATACAGGAATTTCAGAATTTCACCTTTGGGGATTTTCAAAGGAACCTGAATTGCAGTCCTTCCTCTTTGGGCTGTTCCTGTCCATGTACCTGGTCACCATCTCTGGGAAACTGCTCATCATCCTGGCCACCCTCATTGACTCCCACCTCCACACACCCATGTACTTCTTCCTCCCCAACCTGTCCTTTATAGACATCTGTTTAACCACTGCCACAATGCCAAAGATGCTGGTGAATATACAGACACAGATCAGAGACATAACTTATGCAGGTTTTCTCACCCAGATGTACTTTTTCATACTCTTTACAAGTTTGGATGACTTCATCCTGGCCATGATGGCCTATGACAGCTTCATGGCCATCTGTTACCCCTTGAATTACCTGGCCATCATGAACCCCCAACTCTCTAGACTGCTAGTTCTGGGATCCTGGACTATGAGTGCCCTGCATTCCTTTTTACAAAGCTTAATGGTGTTGTGACTGTCCTTTCATGACCACTAATAATCCCCAAATTTTTCTGTGACATTGATCTGATTATCCAGCTTTCTTGTTCTGATACGTTCCTCAATGAAATAGTGGTAGATTTTGCAGCTCGTGAGCTGGATTTTCTCCCTTCACTGGTATCATTTACTCTTTTTCCAAGATTATTTCTTCTGTACGTGCAATCTCATCAGGTCAGGGGAAGTATAAAGCATTTTCCACCTCTGCCTCCTACCTCTCAATGGTCTTATTATTCTATGGTACACTACTAGGAGTGTGTATTAATTCAACTGGATTGCTGAATTCACACTCAAGTGCAACAGTTTCATTGATGTACACTGTGGTCACGCCCATGCTGAACCCCTTCATCTATAGTCTGAGAAATTTAGAAATGATGGAAGCTATGAAAAGATTCTTCAGGTGGGAAGACATAAATGCTTCATTTCTTCTGGGGGCATAGGAAATGCCTATGACTACAGATCTAAAAGCCTCAGAGCCAGAAATTGTGATTCTCTGATTTCATGGAACTGGAACATGCCCTAAGTTCAGATATGGTCTTAAGTTTCATTAAGAGAAACATTAAATCATACATTGAACTTCCACAGAAAAGAATTGTGTTTGACGATTAGCATCTCCTCACTGAAGTAAGAAATCTAGATGTTTCAATGCAATGGGGTATATACATGGGGTGCAGGACTGAGTTGAGCATCTTGCACTAATTTATTTTACAAAATATGTGACACTTTGCATTCTTTAAGCAAAATGTCTGCCCTTGTTACACATTTTCTCCTAAAAATTAAAAGGTATGTGAGTGAAAATCTAAATATTTAATAAATCATACTGAATTATCTCCTTTCTTTCACTGCACATTAAAAATAACATTTAAATGAAAAATATTATTCACACAGAGGAGTATGTTATAAATATTCACTTGTTAGATTTTTACAAAATGAATACCCCTGTAAAACCAGAACCTTAGAATTTCCCTCATTTCTGCTCTTTTCCAGACACTTTCTCCTAACCCTAACTTATAGGTTAATTTTTTTACTTGTGTAAATTTTATAAATCAATTATAATTTATATGTTACTTTATGTAGATTTATTTCCCTGACTTTATCCATATTTTTGGCTGTGGCTATAGATAACTCATGGTCACTGGTTCATGGTAATCCTTTGTGTCAATATATATAAGCTTATGCATCCCACTTTAATGTTGCTGACAATTTGTTTAGTTTCCATTTTGGGACTCTCACCATTAATGTTTGTGGCAACATCCTGGATTATGTCTTCTTGGAATATGTGTATGTGTTGGGAGATAGTGGAGATGCTGGCACTTGATGACAATATAAAGATAAACACTCCTCAACTGAGGGTCCTAGCTGAAGAGGAAGGGAAACTGTATGACTCAAGGTTGTCAAGGAAAACAGAACCAATACACTGAAAGGTTAAGAATATTGAAAATAGTGGTGTTTCCACTCAGGCAGGCCAAAGGCATAAAGCATCGATCAACAGATGATACAATTTGAAGTCTAATAGAGATTACCAAGTTGAGTTTCAGACTGGTTCATATTTAGGGCCTTCATATTCCTTCCAATTTCTCCCTTCTTGAATTGAAATGTTTTACTAAAGCAAAAGAAATCTCTGCTTTATTTTGGATGTAGAGAATCTGCTTCCTGGGTTCCACAGTTCCACAGTTGTAAAAGAATGTATTGGTTGGGTTAGGCAGGTAAGGCTCTGCTGTCACTGAAACAACAGAGAAAGAGCCAAAGCTTGCCTTGCCAACCTGCTCTGGGGTACAGCAGACCAGCACACTGTTTCAGAACTCCCAGGAGAGTGAGGGACAAACAGACCAAGGAGCCAAAAAAACAAGCTGTGAGTTATTAAATCTCCTAGCTGCTGGGAAGATCTCCCCTCCCCCACCCTGGAGATATTATGGGAGGGTAAAACTCCTGGTGAATTTTATCTAACGGAGAGGCAAGCAGATGTCTTCCTCCATGCCAGCTCATTAGAATATATATAGAATGGGAAGGTGCTATGAGAAATATAAAAGGGTACTGGAAAGATAAAGAAGAAAAAGGAAAATAATGACTTTCTCACCCTCTACCTGGAAGCTGCACATACACCCTGCCCTCAGGACAAAGAGCCGAGGTGGAGCTGCTGGTTCCCTGCTCTGAAAGAGGTGTGATTGCAGATTCTCTGGGAGGGAGAGGGGTCTGGGAAGGTGGAGAGCAGTTTCTTTGTTATGAGTTTGCCAAGCGGAGACCCCCTTGAATATTGGAAGGAAACCTGACTTAACAAGGATAGGAGAGGGTGATCTCCTCAGGCAGGCTGTCATGCCCAGTCACTTAGGTAAAAAGGGGAAATACAATAGAGAGGAGGCAAAGACACACAGATGACTTATCAGTAAGACTCTGGAAGACAGCAGAGAATTCAACCTGTCCAAGGGAAAAGGGGTGGATAGTCTTGTGAAAGGCTAACTAACCTAAGGAGATAGCTAGCTAAATGGAAGAATTCCTGCTAGCATACATGAAGTATCTGGTTCAATTCCTGGCTCTTCTTTGAGAAATGATCCACTGGTTTATCAGGCATCCAGCAGAAACTTTAATACAGGGAACATATAGATATTCTCTTTGAATTAGCTCTTTTTGGATGTCTAATTTTTTTAAAAAGGACTTTTTTCCTCTTATTTTATTCACTAAAACACAGTTCAAAACCTAAGGTGGGCAGAATGCAGGGTGATTGATTGTTGAATACCAGTAGCATAATAAGATGCTTAGGAGTCTAAGAGAGAAGGCTGTTTTACCATGTATTTTTCTGTTTTTTAATCTTTTTTCTTCTTTCTACTTTTTTAAACGAGTTGCTTCAGTCATGTTTCTTATTTATTGTGTTTCCCCTTCCTTTGTTTTTCTGTTTTTTTTTCTTTATTTTTCTTTTGTTGTTGTTGTTACTGATTTTTCTCTACCTACACTATGTCTAGTCTATCCTTCATGCTTATATCTTCTGTTCTCTCTTGTTGTTCTTTCATTCCATTTTGTATTTGGCCTCTAATTTTTCTTGTTTTAATTTCTCTCACTCTTTTTATTGTTTATTTTCATTTTTTGCTCTTAGCTTTCTCTCTTTTCTCTTTTCTTTTCCTCTGTTCTCTCGATTCCAGCCTTTTGATTCATTCTATATATTTTTCTCTCTCTTGTTTCTTGTTTCATTGTTTCCATTCCACCTTTCTAATCTTATTCCTCTGTGCTTCTTTCTTGTGTTTTTTCAATTTCCTACATATTGCACAGTTCCTCTCCTGTGGATCACTTCTCAAAGAAGAGCCAGGAATTTAACCAGGGACCTTGTATATGCTAGGCAGGAATTCTTCCGCTGAGCTAGCCTGTCTCCTTAGGTTAGCTAGCCTTTCAGAAGACTATCCACCCCTTTTCCCTTGGACAGATTAGGTTCTCTGGTGTCTGCCAGATTCTTACTGATAAGTCACCTGTGTGTCTCTCCTCCTCTCTGATGTATTTCCCCTCTTTACTTAGGTGGCTGCACATGACAGCCTGCCTGAGGAGATCACCCTCTACTATTACTGTTGAGTCAGGGTTCCTTCTAATATTCAAGGGGGTCTCTGGTTGGTAAACTCATCACAAAAACACTGCTAGCCAGGGAGTACAGGAGATTGTATTCAAGCCTTTTTTTTTCATAAGGGTGTAGTGTGAGGTGCAACATTGAATAAGGATGCCACCAAAGCACCTGCAGCAGCTGCAGATTTCATAGCCAAGTGTGGGATATTGTCTCAGGATATGAATTGATGACCCTGGATCATAAACACATTGTCAAATCTGTGGACTTTACTCAGGACAGTAATTATTTGTTAACTGGGGGTGGGCAGGATAAACTGTTACACATATATGACTTGAACAAACCTGCTTATCATCACTTCACCATAGAGACTTTATAATACCATAAGTGTGACCACTGATTTCCTAAGGTCTGCATCAGATATTTTCAAGTAATGTATGTGTCTCTATATGGACATATATGGTATGGAGGATCTATTGCTTTTGATAGTGCAGCAAGTTTGGAGCTAATTAAATCCTTTGAAGCTCTTGCAACCATCAATTCTGCATCTCCTCATTCTAAGAAAGAATTTCTTGTTGCAGGTGGTAAAGATTTTAAACTTTATAAGTATGATTATAATAGTGGAGAAGAAGTAGAATCCTGCAAAGGACACTTTGGTCCTATTCACTGTGTGAAATTTTATCCTGATGGAGAACACTATGCCAGTGGTTCTGAAGATGAAACATTGAGATTATGGCAAACTGTGGTAGGAAAAACATATGGCCTTTGGAAATGTGTGCTTCTTGAAGAAGATAGTGTTGAACTGGCAAAGCCAAAGATCAGTTTTCCAGAGACAACAGAAGAGGAACTAGAAGAAATTGCTCCAGAGAATTCAGATTCCATCTATAGCTTAACTCCTGAAGTTAAGGCCTGAGCATCAGGCATATGCCACAATTAGTATAAACTTATGGAATAAAATAAACAGAGAAAAACATCAGCTTTCTTGAGTTACTCTCTGCTTTAGGCAAACATAGACAGTAAATAATAGGGAATGTCAATTAGCTCCAGTGCTGGAATTAACTAATTTTGTGATACTGACAGTTGAAAACCTAAGAGTACCAATAGAAGGCAGGTGGGGTAATGCACATGTAGTAATGACAAGCCTACTGTCTTTTTGAATGAATATGTGCAAGCTAACATCCAATTTCTCTTATTACAGTTAGATTTATCATAGCTGTTATATTATTATGGAGAAAAAAAATAATGACCTGGTTTTCTGACATTTCCCTTAAAGCAGAAGGCCTTTTTTGCTTTAGTCATAAAGAAGAGGTAATATATGATAAAGTAACTAGCTTTATTTCTCTTTAATTGGCGCTGCTTTTGAACATCTAATTGTTTTCAGATATGTAAATAAAATACTTCTAAAAACACACTGGAAGCACACAACTGTAGATTTGAACAGGTAGGGGAAAGAATCAGCAATGTGGAACACAGTACATCTGAAATCAGACAGATAGTAGAAAGGATAGATAAAAAGACAATAAAAATCCAGCATGGGCTTAGGAATTTGAATGAGAACAAACACACAAACACACAAACATATGTGTTAAAGGCATCCTAGAAGGAGAAGAGAAGGGAGAAGGGACAGAAGGTTTGTTGGAAGAAATAGTGCCTGAAAATTAACCAAACTATTGAGGGAGATGGATGTACATGTCCAGGAAGTGCAGCACACCTCAAACAGTACAAATTATAGCAAGTCTACTCCAAGACATATATTTGTCACTTGTCCAAAGCTCAAGTCAAAAAGAAAATACAGAAAGCAAACAAGACAAAAGAGAACCATCACATACAAGGGAAGTTCGATAAAATTAAGGTTTAATTTCTCATCTGAAGACATGGAGGCAAGAAGACAGTGGTATGACATGGTTCTGGTGCTAAAGGATAAAAACTTCCAGCCAACAATTCTCTATCCAGCAAACCTGGCATTCAAAAATGAGGGAGCATTAAAAATATTCACAGATAAACAGAAATTAAGAGATTATGTCAATATGAAATCTGCACTTCAAGAAATACTAAAGGGAATTCTCCTGGTTGAAAGGAGAAAACAAGAAGGAGAAAGTTGGAGAAGAGGGTAAGAACAACTAAAAAGATAAAAAGAAAAATATAAACAAGATATGACATACATAAACCCAAAGAAAATATGGCTAATATAAATAATTCCTTGAAAATAATAATACTGAATGTTAACACATTAAACTCACCAGTCAAGTGACACAGATTGGCAGAATGGTTAAGGAAATATAGCCCATCTATATGTTGTCTACCAGAAACCCACCATAAACCCCGGGATGCAAGGAGGCTGAAAGTGAAAGGTTGGAAAATAATTTTATAAGCAAATAACCAAAAAAGAGTGGGAGCAACTATACTAATATCAGACAAATAGACTTTAAATGTAAAACTATTGTAAGAAACAAAGAAGGTCACTATATATTAATAAAAGTGGTAATCTACCAAGAAGAAAGAACAATCATAAACATTGAGGCACCTAACCAAGGTGCCTCAAAATACATGAGGTAAACACTAGTAAAACTGAGTGGAGAAATAGATGCCTCTTTAATTATAGTGGTTGAATTTAATACATCATTATTACCATTAGACAGAAAATCTTTATGGAGAATCAATAAAGAAACAAAGAGTTTGAATAATATATTAGAAGGCTGGCCTGGACCTAATATACATAAACAGAACATTCCAAACAAATACAGCGGGATATATATTTTTCTTGAGTGTACATGAATCATTCTCCAGGATAGACGGCATGCTAGGCCATAGAACAACTCTCAATGAATTCAGAAAGATTGAAATTATACAAAGTAATTTCTCTGACTACAAAGGAATGAACCTGGAAATCAGTAAGGGGCAGAGAACCAGGTTAGGCACAAAGATATCGAAGTTAAAAAACACTCATACAGTGAGTCAATGAGAAAATCTCGAAAGAAATCATTAACTATCTTGAAATGAATGAAAATGTCAACTCAATGTATCAAAACCTATGGGAATAGCAAAACTGCATTGAGAAGGAATTTCATATCCATAAATGCTACATTAAAAAGCTAATATCAAGACCTAACAGCAAAACTGGAGGCATTTGAAAAAGTAAAACAAACTAACCCCAAAGGAAGAAGAAAAAAAAAATAAGAAAGATAAGAGCAAAAGTAAATGAAAATGAAAATAAAAAAGCAGTAGAAAAAATAAACAAAGCCAGAATCTGATTCTTCGAGAGGATTAATAAAATTCACAATCCCTTAGGTAGATTAACAAAGAAAAAAAGAGAAGAGATGCAAATACAGAAATTAAGAAATAAGGAAGGGGATATCACCACTGACCCCACAGAAATAAAAGCATCATAAAAGGATACTTTGAAAAATTATTTGCCATTGAGATGTATTCTTTCGAGGAAATGGACAAATTCCTAGAAATGCAGAAAGAGCCCACATTGTCAAAAGAAGAAATTGATGAAATCTACAGACCAATCACAAGTAAGGAGATGGAATTAATCATCAAAAGCCTCCCAAATAATTAGATTCAAAGACTAGATGGATTCACAGGTGAATTCTACCAAGCATTCTGGAAAGAACTAACACCAGTCTTGCTTAAACAGTTCCATAAAAAGGAAGTAGAGGGAACACGGTTTAACTCATTCTATGATGTCAAAATCACCCTAGTACCAAAGCCAAAAAAGATGCCATAAAAAATGAAAAATATAGACCAATCAGTCTAAAGATCCAAGATGCTAAAATCCTCAACAAAATGCTTGCTAATTGTATTCAACAACACATCAAATGAATATACACCATGACAAATTGGGTTTCATCCTTGGTATAGAAGGATGGATCGACATAAGAAAATCAGTTAATATAATACAACAAATAAACAAATCGAAAGAAAAAAAGCTCATGATCATCTCCATAGATGCAGAAAATGATTCGACAAAATACAACAAACCTTCCTGATAAAAACACTACAAAAGATAGGAATAGAAGGAAAATTCCTCATCATGATAAAGGGTATATATGAAAAATACACTGCTAGCATCATATTCAATGGTGAAATCCTAAAAGCTTAATGTCTAAGATTGAGAAAAAGACAAGGTTGCCCACTTTCCCTGCTTCTATATAGCATTGTGTTAGAAGTACTTGCTTGAGTTTTCAGGTGAGAAAAAGATTTAAAAAGACATCCAAATTGAAAACGAAGAAGTAAAAATTTCACTATTTGCAAATGACATGATCTTATACATAGAAAGCCCTAAGAAATCTACAACAAAGGTTCTAGAGCTTGTAAATGAGTTCAGTAACATTGCAGGTTATTATATCAGTGTGCAAAAATCAAAAGCATTTCTGTACACGAATAAAAAGTAATCTGAGTCGGAAATCAAGGAAAAATCCCATTTACAATAGAAAATAAAAGAATCAAATACCTTGGAATAAAGTTAACTAAAGGTGTAAATGACTTATATGCAGAAAACTACACAACAGTGTTAAAGAAAATCAAAAAAGACTTAAATAAATAGAAGAATATTCCTTGTTCATGGATAGGAAGATTAAACATCATTAAAATATCTATCATACTCAAACTGATCTACAGATTTAATGCAATCCCATTAAAAATAAAAAACAGCACTTTTTACTGAATTGGAAAAACTTGCTAAGAATTTTATTTGGAAGGACAATGGGTCCCAAATAGCCACAGACATATTGAAAAACAAAAATGAAATAGGTGGAATCACCTTACTTGATTTTAGAACATACTACAAAGGTACAGTGGTCAAAACTGCATGGAATTGGCACAAAGATAGAAATACAGAACAATGGAACCAAACTGATAGTTCTGATGTAGATCCTCACATATACTGTCAATTGATATTCAACAACGCCACCAAGGCCATTCAACTAGGAGATAATGGCACTGACTCTCAAGGCCTCTGTACTGTTGCAAGTTACTATGAATTTTTCCTTCAAAGAGGGAAGCCTCGCTGTTGCCATGGTTCATGAGTGGAGTGGAGGGAGAAATAGAATTGATGGAAGAGGGGACATTTTTGTGGAGATGCAAGTGTTCTACATGATCTTGCTATGATGGATAAAGGATATGTTGAACTGAATCAAAGTTTATAAAAATGCTTGGTCCAAAATGTAAACCATAATGTAAACCATTTACCATGGTCTGTAGCTATGTTTCAATATTTGTACATCAGTTGTAATAAACGTACCATTCACATATTAAATGTTATTAATAGGAGAAGGGAGAAGGGGGAAGGGTGTTGAATACATTGGAGTCCCTTGTATTTGGTACATGATTTTCTGTAACCTAAAACTTCTTTGAGAACAAAGTGAAAAAAAGTTTATGAATAAATAAAAAGTAAGAAACTGAGGGAATAAATGGAAGACACTTTTTCTGTCCATATATTACAACAAATCTTACAGTGATGAAAGGAAAAATATCAAAATAAATAAATAGTTTTTCATTATTTAAATTATCTCATTTTTTAATTTTTTATCTTTATTATTTTTTATTTTTTAGTATTTTATTTATTATTTTTAAAACTATCATTACTATTTCATTTTCTTATTAGTCATATTTGGCTGTTTATTGGTTTCATTTTTGAAGAAGTTTTGGATCACAGAAGAGTTTCAACTTTGGCAGAGGAAGATTATCTTTGGGGGTGTGGTCCGAGACAAAGGATACATGGGAGGAAGCTCACCTGGGCATATATATAAAGCATATATATGTGTTCAAATGTTCATGGGGCATGTCATGGTGGGTGGGTATTCACACAGTAACTGAAGAAATAGCGATTCCCATCCTGGGGAGCTCTGCCACATTCTCTAATAGATCAGCAAGAATCCCCTGAGTACAGAGACAATGACTAGTGAAGGAGGATGATCTGTTGATAGGCCCTTGACCTTGATGACTTTGCATATGAACCTTTACTCTTGAAATTGCAACTTAGCCTAGTTTTATAGGGTTCCTAAGAGTTGCCTCCTGGGAGCCTCCTTGTTGCTCAAAAGTGGTTTCTTTCTAAGAAAATCTCAGCATATATATACATTACCTTCTCCCCAGCATAGTATATGATTTCTGGGGATGGGCCTCCCTGGCACTGAGGGATTATTACCAAGCACCAACTAGCAATGTGACTGGAAAAAGACCTTGATGACAAGGGGAGAAAAGTGAAGACAAGTGAGTTTATATGGGTAAGAGACTTCAAATTGAGTCAGGAGGTGACTCCAGAGGTAACATTTATGCACATCTCCCTAGGATCTTTTTGACAGCCAAAGTAGATACTAACACAAATATTACAGCTCCTGAAAGCTCTGGAGACATCCAGACAATTTTACCAAGGCACTTAGCCCATGCATTTTGTGCCTTGCCATTGGGCCCTACTTTGGAATTTATATTCCCTAGAGTAACAGTGTTGGACTCAGTTGTGTTTTCCCTACATTTGGCTCTTCTGCCCTTTTTTGTGAACCTGTAATCAGTAGTATAGTTGGTAGATGTACGTCCAAGAGACTTAAATCTTTGGCATTTTCATCAGCCAGGTGAGAACGTGAATCTCAACAGAGTTGCAACACCTATTCTCAAATTCATTGGTCTCACCCAGGACAACTAATATGGAGGTGATGATTTACAGCCAGCATACCATGGAACCAAGAAAGTCTACAAAAGCAAGCAAGAAAGCTCCATGCATCAACCCTATGGGATCACAGCTTTCTTTCAATTAGAGGTGAAAGTGGACATCACCATTTCAGAATCCTCAGGGTTGGGGAAAGAATTATGAACTAAAATTGACTTATTGGTATTCTACTTTAGACTTATTGTGATTCTAGGAATGGAAGAAATTATACCATCGATGTGGAGTCAGTGGACAATGAAGTTTCTGAGGGCATGGAGAGGAAAAAACAGGTTAAATACAGAGGCAATTTTCAGACTTTGGAACTGTCTTGAATGATATTGTAATGACAGATACAGGCCATTATAATTCTTGCCATAACCTACAGAATTTTGGGAGAAAGAATGTAAACTATAATGTAAACTATAATCCACACTTAGTGGCAATGCTCAAAAATGTGCTCATCAATTGAAATGGATGTACCTCACTAATGAGTGATGTTTTTAATGTGAGAAATGTGGGAATTGTTTGGAACTTGGCATATGGGAATCCTCTTTATTTATTCTATGACATTTGTGTACTCTAAGTATCACTAAAAAGTAAATAAATAAAATTATAAAAAATAAAAAAAATTCCATTTACAATAGCAACTAAAAGAACCAATTACCTATGAATAAATTTAACTAAAATGTAAATAAATTATGCAGAAAACTACACAACACTGTTAAAGGAAATGAAAGAAGACTTAAACAAATGTAAGAAGATCCCCTGTTCATGAATAGGAAGACTAAACTTCATGAAGATAGATATCCTACACAAAATGATTTGCAGATTTAACACATACCAAAAAAAAAATACAGCAGCATTTTTTACTGAATTAGAAAACTTAACTATGAAATTCATTTGAAAGGGCAAGAGGCCTTGAAGAGCAAAAGTCATACTGAAAAGGAAAAATGGGAATACTGATATAGTTCTTCTCATATACAATCATCTGATATCCAACAAGTCCACCAAGCGCACTCAACTGGGCCTGAAAGGCCTCTTCAACAATTGGTGCCTGGAGAACTGGATATCCATATCCAAAAAAATGAAAGAGTAAAAAAATCTCACACCTTATACAAAAATTAACTGAAGATGGATCAAAGATCTAAATATAAGTGTCAAGACCATAAAGACCTTGGAAGATAAAGTAGGGAAGCATCTACAGGACCTTGTAATAGGAAATGGTTTCATGAACTTCATACCCAAAGCACAAGCAATGAATTAATAATAGATAAATGGTACCTCCTTAAAACTAAAAACTTTTGCACCTCAAAGGATTTTGTGAAGAAACTGATAGGCAGCCTACACAATGGGAGAAAATATTTGGTAACCATATACCTGATAGTAGCCTAATATCTGGCATATATAAAGAAACCTGTACCTTGAAAATGAAAAGAAAAACAACCCATTTAAAAAATGGCCAAGTGATGTGAATAGACACCACTCTAAAGATATACAAATAGTTAAAAGGCACATGAAAAGATGTTCAACATCACTAGCTATTAGGGAAATGTTAAAACTATAATGAAATATCATCTTACACACATTAGACTGGTGGCTATTAAAAATGAGGACTACAAGTATTGGAGAAAATGTAGAGTTATAGGAACCCTTATCCATTGCTCATGGGAATGTAGAATGGTGCAACCATTTTGCAGGAGAGTTTGGCAGCTCCTCAGAAAACTAACTATAGAATTGCCAAAAGATCCAGCATTTGCACTGCTGGGTATATACCCAGAAGAATTTA
This sequence comes from Cabassous unicinctus, assembly GCA_029593785.1. NCBI lineage: Eukaryota > Metazoa > Chordata > Mammalia > Cingulata > Chlamyphoridae > Cabassous > Cabassous unicinctus. The sequence goes on along the minus strand of JAQZBX010001073.1, from coordinate 49,429 downwards.
AAAGCAGGGGCTCGAACAGATATATGCACTCCAATATTCTTAGCACGTTATTCACTTTTGCCAAAAGTTGGAATCAACTCAGTGCCCTTCAACATATGAATATTATCCATATGAATGGATAAACAAATTGTGGTATAAATATACAATATTTTATTATTCAGCTGTAAGAAGGAATAGAGTATTGACACATGGGATAACATGGATGAATCTTGGGGACCTTACATTTAGTGAAGCAAGCCAGTCACTGAAGGACAAATCTTACATGAACTCACTGACTTGAATTAAGTAAATTAAACAGACTCACAGAGTTAGATTCTGGGAGATAGGTTTACAGGAAAATACAAAGGGAGAAAAAGGTTGTGAGCCAATGCCTATATGGGCAAAATCCATGACAAGGTGGAAGTATGTAGTTGGCATGGAGTGGCATGAGAGGGGTACAGTGATACTATTGAGTTGGGCAGAGCAGATATTTCAGGGGGCTTGGTCAGTGATGGTGGGCTGGATGGTCTGTGGAATTGGGAGGCGGGTTGGAGGATTGTGCAGGTGAACACTATGGATTGGCAGGTACGTAGTTGAGACTACAATGCCAGGAATACTCCTTTGGCAATATGACAAGGGAGAGTTACTGGTATAGGGTTTGGATGTGGGGGACATTTGGGAGAGGTTGCACCTGGGGCAGGTTTCTTGAGAATGTTCACACATTCTCTCATCTTATCATAGCATTCGCTCATCTTATCATAGCATGTTGTATCAGTGGATGGAGACCCACATAGTGAAAGTGAAGGTGTTGGACTCTCAACCTGGGTATGCCCACTATGTTCTCAAATAGAAAGTTGGGAATCTCTTGAGGCCATGGGCAGTGCCTAATGCAGGAGTACAGACTAGTGTGTCAAGCCCTCATTGTCATTGCAAGTAATTATGAATCTTATCCTTCTAGACAAAAAGCCTGGTGACTGCTGTGTGCCCAAAGGGGAGGGGGAGGGAGAAATAGAGTAGATTGAACATGGGGCATTTTGGGGGCAATGGAAGTGTTTTATGTAATCTTTCGAAGATGGTTACAGGCCATGTTAAATTTCATTAAAATTTATAAAAGTATAAGTTCAAAAATGTAAAACATAATTTAAACCATTTACCATGATTAGCAGCTATGTTTCAATTTTTGTACATCAGTTGTACCAAATGTACCATCCACATATAATTTTTTTAATAGGGGAAAGGAGAAAAGGGGGAGAATATTGGGTATATGGGAGTCACCTGTATTCTGTATATGAATTTTCTGTAAACTAAAACTTCTTTGTAGACAAAATGAAAAAAGTAAGACACTGGGGTTATAAATGGAAGAAAAAGCACAAAAGATCATACAGTGATGAAAGCCAAAATGCCAAAAAAATTTTAGTTTAATATTTTTTCATTATTTTTTATTTTTTATTTTTTTTGTATTTTATGGCTCATTTTTAAAACTAACATTATTAATTCATTTTCTTATTAATTGTATTTGTTACTTTATGGTCTTCATTTTTTAAAGAAGTTTTGGGTAACAGAAGTGTTACAACTGTGGCCGGGGTGGATCATTGGTGTGGGGTGTTAGTGATGGGGGTATATGGAAGGAATCTTACTTGGGCATACATATAAGGCATATTAATGCATTCTAATGTTCATGGGGCATTGTCATTGTGGATATAGATTCACACAATAACCAAAAGAATATCAAATTCCCATAATGGAAAGCTCTGACACATTCTATAATGGAGAAACAGGAATCCCCCAAGCACATGGACAATGGCTAGTGAAAGAGATATGTCCATTGGCGGGCCTTTAATATGGATGATTTTACTTATGAACCACTACTCTTAATATTGAAACTTAGCCTAGTATTATAGGGTGCCTAAGAGTTACTTCCTGAGAGCTTCCTTGTTGCTCAAGTGTGGCCTCCCTCTAAGCTGTACTAAGCATATAAATGCAATAACTTCCCCCCAGCATGGGACATGACTCCCAGGGATGAGCTTCCCTGGCACCAAGGGAACCAACTAGCTATGCAACTGTAAAAAGATCTTGACCAAAAGCAGAAAATGGTAAAGATGGATGAGTTTATATGCCTGGGACTTCAACGTGAGTTGGGAGGTCACTCCACAGGTTACACATACGCTCATCTCAACAGGATCTCATTAACAACTGAAGTAGATACTTCTCCAAATTAAGGGGCTCCTGAGAGCTCTGGAGACATCCAGACACTATAATCAGGGCAGATATCTCAGGAGTTTGGTGCCTTGTCAGCCATACATTGGAATTTATGGTCCCCCATGTGACAGCACTGGACTCAGTTGTGTTTTCCCTACACATGGCTCTACTGTCCCTTCTCTTTGAACGTATAATTAACAATAGAGCTGTTAAGTGTATGTGCAAGAGATTTAAATCTTTTGCCTCTCCATGTGCCAGCTGGGCCATGAATCTCAACTGAGTTGTCACACTTACTCTCCAGTTCATTGGACTGACCTAGCAAAATTAACAAGGAGGAGATAATGGCAACCACGACACAAAGAAACCAAAGGAGTGTACACTTTCAAGCAAGTGGGTCCCATCCATCAGCCATGTGGGATCGAAGCCCCCTCTCAAGTAGAGTTTGAATGGGCATCACCATCCCAGAATTCTCAGGATTAGGGAATGAACTTTGGACTAAAGTAGACTTATTGGTATTCCCCTATAGACTTATTGTGATGCTAACAATGGAAAAAAATATATAATTGATGTGGAGGGAGTGGCCACTGGAGGTTCTGAGGCCAGGGAGAGAGAAAAACAGGTGTAATATAGGGCCATTTTTGGGACTTGGAAATCCTCTTTAATGACATTGTAATGACAGATACAAGCCAGTATATATTTTGCAATAACCTACAGAATTGTGTGTAAGAGAGTACAAACTACAGTGTAATATATAAGGCATACTTAGTGGTAATGATCCAAAATGTGCTCCTCAATTGCAATGAATGTACCACACTAATGAGCGATGTTGTTAATGTGGAAAAGTGTGGGGAGTGGGCCATATAGGAATTCCCTATATTTTTTATGTAACATTTATGTAAACTAAGTACCTTAAAAATTAAAATAAAAAAAAGATAGGTGTTTAAATGTAATACTTGTTCTTTCAGGTGTGAATCTCCTTTAAATAAGAACCTTTGGAAACATATTACCAGTTAAGATGTGGGCTCATATGTAAATATAATCTTTTATGATCCTATTTAGATATGTCCCAGGAGACTAAGCATGATCCATTATTCATAGAAGTGGAGGCACTATAAAATGCAGGAAGTCAGAGAAACACACAGGAGGAAACCAATGACACTGCCATGTGATAGAGAACTATTATAGCAAAACTAGTGAAGCCAGGAAAAAAATAATCTCTCTCATCCCTTGATTTGAGACTTTTGGCTATAAACCTGTGGAACAATAAATTCTTGTTGTTCAAAGCAACCCAACATATATTCTTTTTGTCATAACAACATGGAAAACTAAGAATCTGTGACGTTGATTTTGTGAATGAGCAAAGCACAGAACATGAGGTGAGGGAAAACAGAGTGTAGAGAATACAGAAACCCAAACTAGAGCTGGAGACTTAACAGATGTAAGATTTTAGAAATGGGCTATTCCTGTCTGTGTCTTCCTCTGTCTTCTGAGACTTACCTGTCACCAAATTCCCTCTGTCCACACTTCTAGGCTAGTGTTTCCCAAACTTTCTTTTATTATTTTTCTATAAGAAGGCTTTTCATAAATTGTAAGCAATCAACTTCCTCTCCACATGTGAAATTTTAATATCATAGTCACATGTTCAATTACTGTGATCCTTTATATGATTATCAATTTTCTAATATCCAAGAACTTGTGTTCATTCTCAAAATATGTTCTTTCTTTCACCTTACCTTGCCTCTGAACAATTCTGGCTTTATTTATAACTGGATCTATTAGATCTCTGGCACCTAAGCTCTACAGTACAAATAAATCCTATAAAATAGAGATATCAGTTCAGCAGATATGGGATGGGGCAGTAGAGTCTGCATTTCTGCTGAAGTCCCAGGTGAGACTGATGTGCTGATTCATGGACTTCACTTAGGATAGATGCTGAGGCAGTAAAGATTGGTGAGCTTTGTTTCTATCACATTCATAGGCTAATGGAGGAGAAATTTTCCTGGTGGTACTGCCATACCTGTGAACAAATGTATTATTCTTAAGCTGAGGTCCATCAGGGAAGAATACCCCACCCCATTATTCATCACATACATGGAATTTATCAGTATAGAGATGATCTTTGTGGAGATGGACCCATGTCACAGCATGGATTCCTGATTGCCCCCATTTATATACCACTTTTCAGATGAAGAAGCTTTTGCAATCTAACAGTCTTCACATATGCCTATAAACATATCTCAGCTCAGTTTCTGCTCAAATATGGCAGGGTTTTGGATGTTGGCTTATTTTTGTAACACTCCTCTGGATGTCTAGTACTTTCTCATGTCATTTCTTCATGTGCAGTAGTTATCAAAAATAAAGTGAAATATCACTGGTGTGATTATTATAATACCATAGATTTAAACCAATTTTTTATACCCATGGAGCTTTTTATTAGTAGGCCATATTAAAAAAATCTGAAATGTATCAGAACAGTGTTCATTGCATATCTAGTTAGGGCTGAAATTCAACTGCAAGTAACAGAGAGGTGAATAAAAAGAAATGACAAAAAATATTGGGGGTTTATTTATCCACACCTCACAGGTCTAGAATTAGGAAGTCCAGTGCTATTATTGTTGCTCAATAACATTTTTAAGAATTCCATCTTCTTTTAGCTTGCTCAACATGTGTTTTTCATCCTCATGTTCACCGACTAGCTGTTGCACTGCCAGACACTTAATCCACATCTTAGTGAGAAAGACTGGGAGGAAATTTAGGGATGTAGTACAAAGAGAAATGCTGGATAAGTGTTTTTCAATTTTCCCTTTTTTGAAGTTTAACATCTATATGCAAAAGAGCCATATTAAAAGCTCAATGATCTTCAAAACAAAAACAAAATAAACAAAATGAATTTAGTTCAGGTAACCAGAACCCAAACTGAAAAATACAATATGGCCAGCCAGTGAGGTACGCTGTGCCCAATTACTGTCAACTTTTTCACTCCTAGGCAAACCAAGAATCAAAATATTGATGCCAGAAGTTATATTTTTGACTCTGAAACTTATATAAATGGAATCATTCATGTATATTTTTATTTGTGTGGCTTATTTGCTGAACATTATATTTGTGTTTCTGACTTTTTTTTTTAATAAGGACATACATGTTTTCCTAATAACTCATATAACAGAGTGCAGATTACATCTCCTTGGCCAAATTTGTGGCATATGGTGTAGTACACAGAATAATGTGCTTCCAATGATGCCCATGTAATAATCTCTGGAGCCTCTGAATGGGATCTCTTAAAAGACATAGAGGAACTAAGTTTGAAGGTGGCATTGATGTAATAAGCTGACAATTAGATAGGGAGATTATCCTGGATTATTAGGCTGGGAAAAATGTAAAAGAGGAAGCAGAACAGTGAGTGTCAGAGTGATTCCATGTGAGACTACTCAATGTTCATTGCTGGTTTTGAAAATGGAAGAAGGTTATGAGCAAAGAAATGTGGGCAGCCTCTATGAAGGTGAAAAACTCAGGAAAAATAGATCCTTGCTTGGAGCATCCAGAAAAGAACAGAGCCCTGTAGACACCATAGTTTTTGGCAAGATGAGGATAATTTTGGAATTATCCTCTAAGATTGAAAGGTAAAACGATTGTTTTGTTTTAGTCATTAACTTGTGGTAATTCATTATATAAGTAATAGGAACTAATGTACATGGTAAACTCTACGTTCCTGGCATGGCTGTGAGGTGGATAACTAAGATAAGTACATTGCCATTTCCCCCCAAATTAGTGTTCAGCAGTAAATAAAAACTCCGGTAAAGTCAACTTAAACATGTTTCCTACATACTATAATTTGAGATGATAATTTTTTAAATTAGAAATAAAGAGGAAATATTTGCCCACTCAATAAAATGTGTAATAAAGCTATGATAATCAAAATATTGAGAAATTGGCTTCAGTCTAAATAGATATATCAATGCAGCAGAATAATAAAAAGAAATTAATACTGTAAAATAAAAGGGATTAAATTACAAAAGTGACATCAAAATCAATAAGTACAGGAAGGATTTTAAAATAAATGGTGCTCATACAATTGATCATTTTTTGGAAGGAAATAAAATTAAATCCATATCTTAACATCAGTTTCCATTAATTAAAATTGGAGGAAAGATTAAAAGTAGCAGAGGGTTTCTGGAAGAAAGTATAGATTAACTCTGAGCATAAACTGAGATTTAAAAAAGGGATAAAACTGAGAACATAAATGAAGGACTCAAGCCCCTAAAGACCTGAATGTAAAAACATTATTAAAAAAACACTACACAAATGAAAATCTAAGGAAAATATTCAGAATATATTTGATAGTTTAAAACACAACAATGTAGATGTCAAAAAGGTAAAATATATGCCTAATGTAAACTATGGACTGAAGTCAATAGTAAAGTTTTAATATTCTTTACTCAAATTTAACAAAGGTACACAGTAATTAAAGAATCAAATAGGGTGGTACATGAGAATTATTTATTTTTTACATGATATTTCTGTAAACCTACAAATTTCAGAATTTAAAAAATTAAAAACTTGTAAATAAGAATAAAACATACTAAAGAAGTTAAAGAATCAAAGGATGTGAACCAATGATTGAGACAGTAAAAGTGCAAATAATATATAAATGGGAAAATATGCTCAGCTTCACTAATGATCAATGGAAGTGAAATTAAATATTCAGGAAACCTAATTTCTCAATAATCACTTTGACAAGTAATTTACAAATACCCAGAGGCAGAAAAGATATGCTAAAATATGAAAACTGTGAAATGCCAATGGAAAGTGACTTGTCCAAAAAGGCTCTTACACTTTGGTTTGTTTTGTTTTGTGGCTGCATCCAAAAAAGACCAAACATTCTTTGTTTGTAGAGCATCTGCCCAGAAGTAGGAGTTTAATTCAAAAGAACTCCAGAACTCTTTGAGGTTTAACTATTATTACCATCATGTTCTCCTGGGGTAAATACAATGTGATGCCTAAGGGAGTTTCCTCACTTTAGACCCTCTGAGTTTGAACCCTACCTCTGCCCCTTCACTACCTCTATAAATTTTGAGGTAGTTACTTAATTTCTGTAATTCCTTATTTCTTCATCTGTAACAAAGGAAAACATGATACTAATCACATAATAGTGTTACAAAAAATTAAATGAGATAATATGCATAAAAAGCTTACACAACTTTAACAATAAGATGTGTTGTCATTTTCAGTCAATGATTTTGAAGTTCATTTACAGGCTTTCACTAATTAAGTAAATTTGTATATTTCACATCCAGGCTCCACTGTTTACTTACCCATTCACCCAAATGTTTTTCCCTCCATTCAACAAATATTATCTCAGTATGCACTGCATACCAAGATATTTAGTAGATATTGAGTTACAAAGACAGACGATATATAGGCACAAAGTAAGGAAATACATATTGAGATGAGTAGGAAAATTCAGTAAAATAGATGTGACTCAAGGAAAGTGACCCAGATGAAGAGGGGGAAATATTGGAATTGATTTCATTCTCATAACGTCAAAATGCATTTTTATAAAAGAGTTCCCAGGACATTTCCAAAATAGGTGTACATACAATCAATTCTGAGGAGAAATATAAATTCATACTAGGAAATTTATTTACACATATTTGAATGTATTTTTAAAAAGGAAATTTTAGTTTGTATATATGTTACTAGACTAAAAATAAATAAAAAAACCAGAGGACTGTAAAACTTAAGTATGGAACCCAATATAAATCATGGTGTATAGGTAATAATGTTATTATAATTCACCAATTGTTAAAATAGATGTCACATAAATGCAAGTTGTTAATAATAGAGCTGGTATATGGGAACTCTGTTTTCCGCATGATTTCCTGTAAACCTACAACTTCTCAAATAAAAAAAGAGACAGAAAATACCACCACATAATGGAAGAAAATATGTGGAAACCATAAAACTGATAAGGTTTTAGTATCTAGATTAGACATAGGACTCTTACAACTCAATAACAGATGAGAAACAAAACAATTTACAAATGGGCAAAGGACTCAAATAAATATTTCTCCAAAGAAGAGAGACAAATGGCCAATAAGCACATGAAAATATGCTCAACATTCTTAGTCATTATGAAGTACTGATACATGCTAGAAAGTTGATGAACCTTGGGCATATTATGCTAAGTGAAAGAAGCCATGCACAAAGGATCAAATATTATTATATGATTCTATTTTTATGACATATCCAGATTGATAAATCCATGGAGACAAAATGCAGATTTGTGGTTGTCAGGGTCTGGGGAGAGGAGGGAATGGGGAAGGAATGCTTAAGAGTTCTGGGGTTTCCTTTTAAGATGATGAAAGTATTTTGGAAATAGAGGCGGTGGTTGAAACACATTGTGAATGTACTAAATGCCACTGGATTGTTCACTTTAAAATGGTTACTTTTATGTTATGTGAATTTCACCTTAATAAAATTGCTTGGGAAAAAAAGGAATGAAGATTTGATACATGCTACTACATGGATAAACTTTGAAGACATTATGCTGAGTGGAATAATAGAGATAGAAAGGAGAAATGTTGTATGATCCTGCTCATGTGAAATACTTAGAGGAAGCAAACTCATAGAGAAAAAAGAGTAGATTTCAGTTTACCAAGACACTGAGGCAAGGGGAATGGAAAATTCTTGCTTAAAAGTTTTAGATTTGCACCCTGCCCACGTGGCAGCCTCCACCGCAGCTACCAGAGATGAACTGGGGAAGGAGATGGCCCACGGGGCTCATTGCTGAGGGCCAAGCTAGTGCCAAGGTATCAGTGGCAGGGCTTAGTGTAAAGCAGGGCTGTCTGGGCTTCCACAGAGGGAATTGGCCAGCAGCAAGTGGCAGGTGCTGCAGCAGCAGAGGCAGAGTCTCTGGCACTTCATTCTCCTCTGCATTAGCCTGAATCTGGTTAGACCTGGGGATCTGGGTGGCTGGAGAAGGGTCTGCTGCCTGAGAATGGGACTTCTCTTCATCAAGATTTGGAGACTGTTCAATCACCAGAAGCACAAAGTTGCCATCATTAAGCTGGGTAATGCAAGGAAATCTATCATCCTTTTCCAATTTTCTATCAACGAAGGGGTACAAACATCCCCTACAATATGATGTAATGTAGAACAGATAGAGTTTAATAATACACGTTTCCTAATGTGCGATTTTGATGGCCAAGTATATCTTCATTCTTCCTGGAACACTTACTATACTAACAGTGAATTTGTAATAGTTGCTCTAGACAGTCTAGAGAAAGAATTTCTGTAACTAGAGAAGAACTGTAAAACATGTTAGTGTATGAGGACCTAAGTAAAGCAGGTTTGCTTATTGTTGCTAATAAACAAGTTGTTAAAGTATATATGACTGGAGGAGAAAACTCTCAGGTTTTGAAATTAACTTCTGTTAATTATCACCAAGGGCATCTCAGGCATGCTGAGGTCTTACCACTGAAAAACTGTGCCAAGAACTTGAATGGATGATGTCATGACTTAAGATTAGATAAATTCTACTGACCTCTTTTCATAGCCTTTGTTTCAATGAAGTGCTGGACTTTACATGAAAGTTGCAAAATTTAATGGCTTATATATTTATAATAAGCTGATTTAAACTTTTTTAAAAATAAGAAAAATTGAGACCACTTATTTTAAAACAAAAATGAATTCTCACCTTCCAATTTGCTTTCACCTTATAAGGTCTTAGAACTGTGACTTATATTTTTCTAATAAAGAACCCTCTCAGGATATTTTGTAACCTTTTGTAAGTATAATGGGAGAGGATGACATTTTTAACCTAGAAAGCTTTACTATCAGTATAAACCTCCCTAGTTGAATGTTCTCTTTTTGTTCTAAGTAAAAATACAAATCAACACAATACTCAGTTTCCAATATTTTAAAATGTAACATTACATGTGAAAAGCATTTTGCAAAGATTGTGTCTGCATTGTGGATATGCCTCAAGTTAAAGTTATATAGCTTTGATTTACATTCTAAAGGAAAGTGATGAGTAACACAAAAATTAGTAATATACTTAGTTGTAACCATATGAGATGAAGACTGGCATTGGTGTTAAGTGCCATTTTGTACATTTCCCCTAGGCTCTCTGTATTGTATAAACCAACACACAAATCGATGAACTGCTCTTTAATAAAAAGGAAAAGGAAAAAGGAAAAGAAAAAGGAAGGAAAGAAGGGAGGGAGAGAGGGAGGAAAGAAAGCTTGACATTGTGTTAATTTATTTTGTTGATCAAATCACAGGGAAACATACTGCAACTGAATTGAACATATACCAAATTCTCAGCTTAAGTATTACTACTGATTAGAATTACACAGCTATTATGAGATCATTCCTTGTATAGGTCAATATGCCATCTATATTATTGAATAAACTGTTTTTCCACTAATCAGTTAGTCATTAATTAAAAATATAAAAAGTATCAAGTCATTAAAAGTATCAAGTGATTTTTTTCAACATTAATTGAAACTGTGTATGAAACATGTCTATTAGAGAAGTAACAAAATTTTATGTGAGCATTTAAAAGAAATTTGAAATGAAAAGTGAAGCATATTTTAGAAGCAACAACAATATTTTCTTATTTTAAGAAATAAAATAGTTTGAGATTTTTGAATTTATATTAGTTGCCTTGTATCTTCTTCTTCCACATGAATACACTGTTTGCCAATTAGAAGAGGCAAATACTTTTGAATTCTTTTAAGAATTTGGTGTAAAAATTGATTGATGAGATGCATCTTTTACTAAGAAGTAACTTGACACATCATGACTTTTATTTACCTAGGGTATTATAGTATCTGAAAGTTGAAGTTATTTTACAGTATATGAAAGTGGAAGTTATTTTTGTCATAACTTTGAACAACTTATCATAAATGTGTGAAAATATATTCTGTGTACTTTAATTTACATATCTTTCTGTCCTGAAAATCTGAAGGTTAATTCAAATTGGCATGTTTTAGAAGATTCAAGAAGAAAAAAAAATACTTTTAATAGCAGCCTTTTGGATTTCCTGAAGATTTTAGTGAGAAATAATAGAATCTACATCAGCATTGACAAAATTTTGGAAGTTAATTTCAATAAAATATAACATCTAAAAATTTTTTTGATTTTCTGTTTAACATGATGTAAAATTTATGTAATGTATGTTGAAGACAGGGCAATGTTGTGAACGTGATTTTATCAGTAAATTGTAAAAGGCAATTTTTTGAGTTGTATTTATGTTTCTACAATAAAAAACACACATAAATATTAGTTTTCTTTCCAGTCTTTACAAAAATAAATTATACTGGATCTAGTAACAAAATTAAGTGAGCATCACTTAGAGATATAGAGGGAAATCAATTGAGACATTCACTATAAGGTACATGGGATTACAATATGTCCCAATCCCAAACTTTCCCACATCAACAACATCCTTCATTAGTGTGGAACATTTATTACAATTGATGAACACATATTGAAGCACTGCTACTAACTGTGGACTAAAGTTTACATTATAGTTTACCCTCAGTCCTGCACAATTCTGTAGGTTATGAAAAATATATATGACCTGTATCTGTCATTTCACTGTCATTCAGGATGATTCCAATGTCCCAAAAATGTCCCCATATTGCCTATGTGTAGAAAAAGGGCAAATATTTTGTTTAGTATATTTGAAAGTGTCTTATTTATAATACATTGACATAATATAGACCATTAAATTCAATCCTGCTACCCAATGTATAAGCATAATGATATATATACATCAAGATTTCTCAATTAATTGTATAGATGTAAATCATCACAACAAACATTTTTATAGTAATACAATATGTGAGTTCAAGTATTGCATCATTATATTTAAGGACATGTCTGACAAAAAGGTAAGGTCTAGTACCATGAATTATTCAAACAATTGAAGTTTTGAACCCAAGGCCTTTGAGCCCAGGAATCAAGGGCACTAATTCCTTTCTAGGAACAATGATATTTTCCTGGCTTCCCTCCATAAAAATCTTTTCAGGAGCCCCCTTTGTGTCTTTATTCCTGAGACTGTGCATGAAGGGATTCAGCATGGGTATGACCACAGTGTACATTAATGAGGCTATTGCACTTGAATGTGTGTTGTGTGAACCAGCAGGACTTAGGTAAACCCCAAGGCTTGTACAATAAAATGATACCACAGAGAGGTGAGATGCACAGGTGGAAAACGCTTTATATATCCCCAGAGCTGATGAGACTGCACTTATGAAGGAAATGATCTTAGAGTATGAAAAAAGGATTCCCACAAGGAGACCCCCAGCCAAGACCACAACTGTGAAATACATCACTGTATCATTGATGTAGGTGTCAGAACAGGAAAGTTGGACCATATCATTAAGTTCACAGAAAAATTGTGGGTTTTCTATGTGTGTACAAAAGGACCGCCATAACAACATTAATCCTTGTAACAAGGAATGCAGGGAACTCATGATCAAGGTCCCCAAAACCAGCAGGATACACAGCTGGGGGTTCATGATTACCATGTAGTGCAGGGAGTGACAGGTGGTCATGTAGCAGTCATAGGCCATCATGGAGAGAAGGAAGTCATTCAACCCTACAGAGAGCATGAAAAAGTACATCTGGGTGAGGCAGCTTTCATAGGTTATGACTTTGCTTTCTGTCTTATATTTGCCAGCATCTTTGGGACAAGAGTGGAAGTGGAACAGATATCACAAAGTGACAGGCTGGAGAGAAATAAGTACATGGGTTAGTGGAATTGGGAGTCTGAAATGATGGCCAGAATGATGAGCAGGTTCCCAGTGCAGTTGACCAGATTCATGGACAGGAACAGACTAAAGTAGCAGGGTTAAACTTCTGGATCCTCAGAATATCCCAGGAGAAGAAATTCCAAAATTTGTGTATTATTTCCTGATTCCATGTTGGTGATGTTACTACAAAATTAGAAAAAATAACATGACTACATTTCAAACATCAGTCATGAGTAAGCTATCTAATTTAATTCTGCACTTAAGAAATCATTTGTTTATAAAATTGATCCCCTTTAAAGGAACTCTAATGCCATCCTTGATTAGTAATTCAGATTCCACCTACAGAATATTCCTCTAATAGCCATGTATTCTAAGATTTTTAAGACAAATCTATTCATTCATTTGAGGAATTTATATTGAGTGTCAAATAGTTGCCAGACCCTGCCTAGGGAATGGGCATAAAATGGGAAGTAAAAGTGCCTGCAATCTAATCATAGAGAAAGAATATAAGCAAATAAATAATTGTATGTCAAATGGTGAGAAATGCTAAAAGGGAAAAATACCAGTTAAAAAGGAGTGAGCTGATAGCATATGTTATGTTTTATTGGGCATGCAGATGAAATCTGCAGATAAGATGACATTTGAAGAAGACCTCAAGAAAGAGAAGTTTGGAGTCAAAAGGAAACCAGGGGAGGTGTGTACTCAGAAAAAGAAATTCCAAGGTCGAAGGCATTAAGCACCAGGCTTGTTTCAGGATTCAAGGCCAAAAAGGAAGCCTCTGTGGCAGTGGAATGAGGAAGAACAATAGTGATCAGAGGTGATGACAGAGATGATGAAGGACAAATTGGCCTCACTGATGTTGAAACTTCAAGATTCAGGGAGTCACTTATGCACATGTTGCACCTCTTGCACTTTATTAATTTGATTGCAAATCTATCCCACAAATAGCCACTCTTATTTCTATCTATAGGTTTGTATCTAGACTCTTTATTAGAGTAAATTCCAACTGGAATTTATGAGATAATTTACCTCATCTTTGCAATTGCTAATCCCTAACTTAATCACAAGAACACTTTCAAACAGGGGGAAAAAAAAACACCGATAATTGACTCCTGCTGCAAGTTTCTAATGTGTTCTTCTTACCCATAGACTCATTGATTTGGTCTGGAGTGATTACAATGCAAGCTGACAACAGCAGATTTTCTTTCCCCATAAAAATTAGAAATGATACCCCAGAATCCCAAGTGCCATACCTCCTGTGGGCATGTACACAAGAGATTTCATTTTTTGTGGACATTTTCTGCCATGTGTTTAAAAAACATGAAAACTGCTCAATAATAGAGAGAGAAGGAACAATGAAATGGACTTGAGGATAAAGAAAAGTTTAAAGCTCAGGTCTAACTGCAGAGACTGTGATGAAGAAAACCTTATTTAGTTCTCAAGGCATAACAATCCAAGTTTTATTCTCTGGTTGTACAGAAAGACTAATAGAACATCAAAGGATAAAAACAGTGATATCTTTCTACAGTGTGAACACTAGAGAGAGTGCAAACCCAAAAACTAAAATAAGGAAAGGGAATACAACAACATTTCACAAAAGATAGCATAATTACCACAAATATTTGGAATTTTTTTTTATGATAGAAGAGTTATTAAATAATATTAAATATAAAAATTTTGTAATCAGATGAACTTGGTTTTGAAACACTGATCAATTACGTATTACATGATAAACTGTGATAGGAAGCAAAACATTCCAAATCTTAATATCTTAGTGAACATAGTAAGTATTATGGCTTCCACCATCCTAGGATGTTTGACAGACTTAAACAATATGAGTAAAAACATATCATAATTCTTTCCTGTAAGGAATTACTGTTTTTTCAATGATGATGAAATTAAGCTGGTTTTCCTTACACATCAAAATCTTCTTTCCTTCTGTACCTTCTGGTCCCCAACTCCATGTTCCTATTTCATTACTTTATCATGTGTACCGGCAATTGCAAACTAAGCAACCCTCTAGCTGATAGTCACATTGATCCAGAAGGATCTTTCTATATGAAAAAGGTGATCTTCAAATTTCACAACTTAAAACCAACTGTGATTGCCACCTGGATAATAAAGTAAAAAAGCCACACTTTCAATACAAGCTTGATCTTCCCTGGCCATTCTACTTCCATTCCCTCACCCTATGTGCTGTTCTCACAGATACTGACCAATAAGACATTGAACATGACTTGTACCTGCTCCAGATCTCCTTAGCTTTCATGCCAAGCAGATTGATAAAATGTTTCCCTCTATTTAAATCTCTCTTAGAGTTTAATTTAGAATTTTTTCATTTCTTCACTCTTTTTCCTTCTATAAACCCCATCACCCGTTCATGTTAGCCTGGAGTCATCTCCTTTTTGAAATGTATCCTCAAATCCTCATAATAAGACAAAAATTCTTGCACACACCTAAGTTTGCTGGTGGAGATATTGTGCCTGTGCATTTCTTTTCTTGAAATTCAAGTCTTCTCCCTACAAGACTGAGTGAATTGGGGGATTTAGCAATCTTCTAAATACATTTAGGTCAGTAATCCAGATCAATTATTGCCTGGATTATAAAAGAAGTTGAATAAATATACATCGTGAGAAAATAATGAATCCTAGCTACTAGATTACTCAGGAGACATAACATCTTACACCTTTTAGACTGATGGTTATGGTAAAAACAGAAATCTTCAAGTGTTGTAGAGGATGTGAAGGAATGGGAACCCTCATCCACTGCTGGTGCAAATGTAGAATGGTGCAACCACTGTGAAGGACAGTTTGGGGATTCCTCTGGAAAATATGCATAAAATTGCCATATGATCCAGCAATCCCACTGCTGGGAATAACTGAAAGCAGGGACATGAACAGATACATGCACATCAATGTTCATAGTGGCATTATTCACTATTGCCAAAAGTTGGAAACACCTCAAGTGTCCATCAACAGAAGAATGGATAATCAAAACGTGGTATATACATAAAATGGAATATTACTTAGCTGTGAAGAATCCTGAAGACATTATGTTGAGTGAAGTAAGCCAGTGACTAAATGCTCATTATTTCATGATCTCACTGAATATGACCTAAAGATAATGGGCAGACTCACAGAGATAAAGTCTGGAAGATACAATATTAGGAGACAGAAAGTGTAGAGCGTGTGAGCCAATGTTCAGTATGGCAAAACCTATGGTAAGGTGAAAAGGGGTGGTTTTGCAGTGGATGTGGCGATAGTGGTGCAGGGATAAGAGTGGGGTCAATGGTGCTGGAATGTGAGGGTGAGCAGGGTGGGGGTTTGGGTTAGACTATCCATGGAAATGAGGGGGAGGGCTGGAGGAAGGAATAGGTGAACTCTGGGATTTTTAGGTCTGTGGTTGAAACTACAATGGTTGGAATGTTCTTTGACAAATAATGCAGGGGAGGGTTACTGGTGCAGATTGTCAGGTTTGAGGTAATATGTGGGATAAGGCACACCTGAGGCATGCTACTATGAAATATGTATATTCCATAATGATAACCTTGTTATTGGGTTTATCTCAGTCATTGTCGACCAACAAAATAAAACTTTAAACTCCCATCCTGGGGAGTCCTGCGACATTCTCAAATAGAAGGGCAAGAACCTTTCTTATAGATAGGCAGTGCCTAATAAAAGGAAACCAACCAGTATGTTAAGCCCTCAATACAAATGCATGTAACTTTGAATTTTATTCTTCAAAAACTGAATCTTAGTGTATGCCATAGGTTACAAGGGACAGGGGAGGGAAGAATGGGTTGGAACAAAGTGTATTTTGAGGAATTGGAATTGTTCTGCATGTTCTCACAATGATGGATACAGGCCATTACACATTTTGTCAGAACTTATAAAAGTGTATGGTGCAAAACATAAACCATAATGTTAACCATTTACCATAGTTAATAGCAATGCTATGATATTTGTTCATGAATTATAATAAATGTACTGTACGAATGTAGCATGTTTTTGGTAATTGAGGAAATAGGGGGATGGTGTGTATATAGGAGACCCCTATATTTTCTATGAGACATTTCCGTAACTTGAAGCTTGTTGGAAAATAAAGTGAAAAAAAGACATTGGAGGAAAATACAGAAGAAATTGTCAATATACTTAAAAGATAACAGATTTTATAATGATGAAGGGCACAGTGCAAAAAAATATTTTATTGTTTTATTTTATTTTATTATTAATTTTTGTTTATTTTTTGGAAAGATTCAGTTTGCAGAAGGTTTGCAATTGTGGCAGGGAGGATCACTGATTTGCGGTGTCAGTGGTAGGGGGATGTGTGGGGATAGGTGCACCTGGGGCAACTTCTATGGAATATGAATACGTTCACGTGATCATGGGGTATTGTCTCAGTGTGTGGAGACCCACAGAATAACTGATGGAAAGTTGAATTCCCATCCTGGGGAGTTCTGCTACATTCTCTAATAAAGTGGCAAGAATCTCTAGAGGACATGGGCAATGTCTAGCAAAGGAGAAAAGACCAATATTGCCAGGCCCTTGATATTGATGTTTCTACTTATGAACATTGTTCTTGTGAAATTGAAACTTACCCTAGTAGTATATATTGCCTAAGATTTATCTCCTGAAAGCCTCCTTGTTGCTCAAATGTTGCCTCTCTCTAAGCCAAACTCAGCATATAAACTCACTAGTTTCCCCCTTGTGTGGAACATGACTCCTGGGGATGAGCCTTCCCGGCACTGAGGGATTATACCCAGGGGCCAAATAGTGTTGCATTTGGAAGAACACCTAGACTAAAATGTGGAAATATTAAATGCAAATGAGGTTTTAGGGATAAAGATTTCAAAGTGAGTCAGGAGGTTATTCTAGAGGTTATACTTTGTGCACATCTCAAGAGGATCTCACTGACTGCCAGAGTTAATAGTGCCTCAAGTAGGGGTGCTCTTGACAGGTCTAGAGACACCTTCAAATATGTGATAACCTATCTCCCCAATGAATCAGAGTTAGACTCATTTATAATTTTCCTACACATGTTTCTTCTACCCCTTTTATTTGATCCTATAATTAGTACTTTAAACATAAAATATATGTCCCAGAAACATAAATGTTTCAAAAACTATATTGTGTGGTGCAAAGTGTAAAGTATAATGTAAAGTATAGACATTGTTAGCAGCAATGTTTCAATATATATTCACCACTTGCAACAAATGTGCCACAGTAATGAAATATGTTGGTAAGGGGGGGAAAGTGTGGGTGTGGGAAAGGGTGTGGTATATGGGAACCTGCTATATTTTTGATGTAACATTTATGTAATCTAAAGTTTCTTTAAGAGAGAGGAAAGTATGTGCATTATATGATTGAATGGAAGAAGGCAATTTCCCAGATATTAGAAATAGTAAAATAGAAACAAGGAAATACTAAATAGTGTTAAGCATATTTTCAATATTTGGAGATGAAAACCTATATGTAGGCCCGGACTTCATATTGCAAAAATTATAGAAATGAGCAAATAAGACTCCATAAGTAGCAGAATGCCTCCAACATATATAGGTAAATACAAATAAATTTGTGATTCTTTCTCTTCAGTCATTTGCATGTGTCCATGTGTGCTCTGGAGATAACAAGTTTAAATTTATTTTTGAACCTGAGAAATTGTCAAAAGTTTGGAAGCCTTTGCACTAAAGGCACAAGTAGATTGAAAATAAGGCCATTCCTTGCTAATGGGAAAAGTTCCTATGAATTGAGAGACAATGGAAGAGTGGGGTTGGAGAGAGTTCAGGCAGACAAAATGGGAGTCAAGGTTCCTCCATACTCAAGGGCCACAGACAGAGCAGGTGTTTTTACTGCACCAACCTTGTTGTGGTCTCCACCTCACACCCTGATCTAAGTGCTATTCCTGTGCCTGTCCAATGTTTATTAGAAAATAGCAGCTTTTATTAGGACCAGTTACCTGTCTCACTTATCTTGTTGGTAGCCTTCTCTTTCCTGTTCTACAGCTTAGGGTTTTGAACTCTTTCTTGAAAAATAAAATGTACACACTCTAACCCTGGTTCTGTTCCTTGTCTGACATGTAAAGTCCTTCCTGGTCCACTCTCTATAAAATCCTAAATATGCCACAACAGTCTAATCTCTTAAACTAACTAACTTCCTTCATAGGATGAATCTTTCAAAATATTAGGATATAAAATTAATTATTAACTTGTACTCTGACTACTCTATTATAATGGAAGATTCAAAAGAACAGAGGCTTTACTTGTTTTCTACTCCTTTGTGTTTTCACAGTTATAAGAAATATATGCATTTATATAAACAACAAATTAAATAAAATGTGAAATTACTTAATTTAAAAATGGCAGTGTTAATGAAACAGGCTAAATACAGTTGTTTCAAAACAATCCTACTAGGTAAAATTGAATGGAATATCTAAACATAATTTAGAAAACAAGATGGAAAATAAAATACTTTTAAAATATTTCAACTGAGTCCTTCTCACTTGGAGGTGGAATGGATATCACCATCCCAGAGTCCTCAGTACTGGGGGAAGAGCTATGGACTAGAGTGGACTTAATGGCATTCTGTTGTAGACATATTGTGTTTCAAGCAATGAAAGAAATCATAATAGTGAGGTAGAGCCAGTGACCACTAGATGCTTTCAGAGCAGGAAAGGGAAAAGCAGATATAATACAGGGGCATATTCAGGACTTGGAAATCATCCTGAGTGGCATTACAATGACAGATATAGGCCATTTTACATCAGCATATACCATGCAGAACTGTGTGGGAGAGAGTGTGGTCTACAATGTGAACTATGGTCCATGCTTAGTGGCAAAGCCCTAGGATGTGTATATACATTGCGGGTGATGTGCCACACTAATGAAAGATGTTTATGTGGGATGTTATGGGAGGTGTGGGAGGTGGGGAATATGGGAATCCCTGTAATTTTTGTGTAACATTTATGTAATCTAAGCATCTTTAAAAAAATATATATATAACACATTTATGTAACTAAATGCACATATATGCATACATATTTATATATCATTTTACAAATATTGGTTTGTATTGTGAAAAATTTGATTTTTACCCAGAATAAAGAAAAAGAATGCAAAAAAAAAAAGAGAGAGAAATACATTGAAAGGGACTTTTAAAAAAATTTCATTCAATTAATAAATAAAATGGAAAATACCTGAAAATATTAAAATATATAAAAATACATATTTTTAAAGCAGAGAAGAAGCAATATCAAAAGTTATAATTTTATTTTATAACTTTTATGGATTAAAATGTACTAATGATTAGTATAAAGATAATGGAGAGTTGAATGATAAAGAATGTCTCCCAATTTTCAGGAGTCCTCCTGCATAACATTGCAGTGATGGTTACAGGCCATTGTATATTTTGTCATAATCTACAAAATTATGCAATACAGAGTGTAAATTATAATGCAAACTGTAATCCATGGTGAGTAGCAATGCTTCAATAGGTGTTCACCATTTGTAATGAATGTTCCATACTAATGAGGGATGTTGTTAATGAGGGAAAGGGTGGAAAGGGGAGTGAGTAGGACAAGTTGGAAATATGGGTAATCCCTTATTTTTTTATGTAGCATATATGAACTCTAAAGCTTCTTTAAAATAAAAAAAAATTAAAAAATAGAATGCTTCCACAAGGTAGAGGAGGATGATACAACTTTTAAAAATTCATGTAACCACAAAAGGGAAAGATACAATGAGGAAAACAGAAATGAGGAAATATTTAAGAATAGATATAAAAAGTGACTTATAAATTGAGCCATGCAGAATTATTTTATTTTGAAAAGCAATGGAAGTGCTATCATGTAACTCTGATTGCTTGGACTATGAACAATTTATAAACTTTTCCACATTCCCCAAAATATATCATAGAGTTTAAAAAGTACTTAAAGGAAGGCAACAAAGTTGGCTAAATAACCTGTAGTTTATGTTAGAAGAATGGAATTAAAAAGTAGAATATAAACATACAGATCCAAAAATACAAAACAAAGATAAGAACAAAATTATCCAATGAAGAAGGTTAAATGTTTAATTAATCCACATATATGTCACACCACCATTAAAGTCATAATGACTTGGTAAATTTTAAGTATATGCTTTTCAGCCCTTGAAATTAAAATGATGATTTTTCATTTGAATGCCAAATCTGAGAACCTATGTCTCCTGAACTAGTGTAGGAAGTAAAAATCTGTCTCCTTTGGCCTGGATATTTCCCATCAATACAGAAACATGCTCAAATATACCTCATCTTTACAATAAAAAGTGAAATGTGCCCACTTCACTGCACCCCCGCCAGTCTGATACCACCTATCCCTAATCCCATGAACTGCAAAGACTCTTGGACAGATGTTCTACTTTTCCTAGAATCATATTAGCCATTCCATTAACTCTTCTAATTGGGCTTCCATTCCCATCACTTAATTGTCAGCAATGATCCCTGCTTTCTCAGTAGATGGACATTTCATTTTTAACATAATAAATACATTAATTAATTAAGCAAATGGGAGAACAATCATGAGGATCTCTTGGCTCTGGGCTAGCCCAGACTAGCTCTCAGATGACTTTAGATAATGGTTCTCACCTTCAATTATCCCTCAACTTTTCCCGAAGCATCTTCTGGACTCTCTGGCTCACCTGGATTGCATCTCTAGTGAAAGTTGTCTGTGTGAAATTCCAAACTCCTCCCTAGGTGCTGGATGATGAAATTGAAGCTTTGTCCCCACACAAAGCATCCAGAAGGGGTCAGGACTCAGTCCCCAGCAGGATTTAGGACCTCAAGAGAAAAAAAACAATCCCATACATCCCAAGTTTGCACAAGTTGAGGGACAGTCAATGAGGAGATATTTAAAGCTTCCCTTTAGCATTTCATTAGGCAATTTCCTCTTGCTTTCTACAAATGCTCAGCCATCATATCCCAGTGGGATGCTGGTGTGGACAGAAAGAAAATTTGCTCTTGGTTCCCTGTTCCCAAGAGACCATGTTATGAATCAGGTGAATTCCATTTTTAGTATTCCTTCTCCATGACTCTCCTATTTCCATTTATCTGACCCCCTAGGACCTTAGCCCATCCTTCAAGTTAAATTTTACTCCAAAGTTTAAGACTCAGAATCAGGCTTGACTAGGTCTTTCAGATATCAAAGCACTGAATTGGTGTGAGGATACTGTCCTGGTTATGTTATCTCAAAAAGTTGTATTTCCTTCTTCAATAAAGTGGATATCAGGGTTAATTTGATATGAAAACATCGGACACTCCAATTCATGGCTTGATAATGGTTTGCTGAAATAATTACTAATATGGTTATCACATAAATTAAGAGCTGTCATTTAATTCTTCATTTTTGAAATATGTGTATTCACATAAATTATAATTAGATTTTTATGTACCATGAGTTGTGCATCTGATGGAGATTGTCTTATTTAATTTTTAAGAAACAACATTCTATATTTGCAGAAATATGGCTCAAAAAATAAGTTATCTGCCCAAAGTTATAAACTGAGTAAAAGGTGAAAATTTATAGAAACTTTGTCAAAATGTTTCCAGTTCTTAGCTCTTGAAAAAGGCTTTCAAATATGTATGGCTTGAAATCCCTAAGGTTATTTGGCAATGTAAGGGGATATTTAGGAGTTTCTCTTCTGGAATCTGGTGCAAAGAGACCAGGATGCTGCTAAACCTCCTACAATATACAGGACAGCCTCAACCACAAAGTATTATCTGGTCCAAAATTTAAAAGAGAAACACTGCCCTAGACCAATACTTCCCTGACCGATTGTGCAGGAGAATCACCTGGCACTTGTTTAAATGCAGATATTGTTTCTGTAGGTATCAGCTGACACAGAGGTTCTTTGTCACTTACAAATGTCCAGGTGATATTAATACTGTTCAGTGACTGACCTGTTGATGGGCATTGCTGTCATGTAGCCTGGGTAGTTATTTTGAAGCATCTCAATCAAAATCCCCCTTCCCACTTCAAGTCAGATTCTAGATGGTTAAATGTTGGACTCAAGATTTCAGATTCTACCTGTACTACTTTTCACAGCCACTTGGTTTCTTCCCTCTTTACAGGAAATGAACTCTTTAGGACTTTGCTTCCTTATCTAAGGACTGAGGGAATGTAACCTCTGTATGGAATTGATGTGAAAATTGAGGGAAAGAGAAATTTTTAATCTGATTTTTTGGAATTTTTTTGTTAGAGAAGTTGTTAGATTAAAAATCAATTATATATAATGGGTAGAATTCCCATATATCACCCCTCTACCAACACCTTGCATTGTTGTGGAAAATTTGTTGCTGATTATGAAAGAACATCATTAAACTATTTCTGCTAACTTTGGTCCATAGCATACATTCAGTAAAATTTTCCATACACCCCCTATTATTAACACCATGTATTATTATAGTTACTAATTTCTTACAGTTCATGAGAGAATTTCCTCATATTTGTACTGCTAATCACAGTACATCAGGATGGACTTTTAAAGTTCTTTGGAAACCACCTGCTCAGAGATGCTACTCATCAATAACAGGTATTGTGATTTTGCCCTAGTTCAGCATTTACTAAGTGCCTTGTGTCTTCTGAAAGTTCTCCTGGACAGGTGAGTTGGGCAGTGCCTTACTACTAGGAGAAAGTGGGGTGTGGTCTTGGATGGGAGCTCCTCCTGGTCTCCCATTTAGAGCATAGAGTCTAAAAGTTCAATGACTGTAAAGTGAATATCGATCACAGAAAGCTATCAGGTCCCAATTCTTGGATCTTGATATGGATTTTCAGGAAGGGAATTCAGCCCATTCACAAGTGAACTTATTAGAGAGAGGCAGATGAAGTCCACACACAGAAGAGAAGGATGCGGTGTCACCATGAAGACAGAGACTGAAGAGATGCACCCAAAGTCACAGAATGCCAACAGTCATGAGAAGTTGGAGAAGGCAGGGATCAGATTTTCCCTAGAGCTCTGAGGGAGCTCCACACTCTCAGGAACTTGATTTGAGCCCAGTGACAAAACTGATTTCAGACTTTTGGCCTCTATTGATAAAGGAGAATATATTTTTATTCTTTGTCAGTTACCATGTTTGTGTTAAATTTTGATAGAAACCAGAGGGAATCAAAACCCCTTTTTCTATGCTGTTATACTAATGGATATTGTCTCTGACCTCTTCACACTGGCTCTAAGTAACCCAAGTAAGAATTTATGATTCTTCCAACATATTCTATATGATCTACTCGGGGAATATATGTAAGGCTGCCATTTCTCAGTCACTCTAATTATTCCACTAACTCGTTCTATTCCTACAGCTTCAAAATCTACCATGTATAATTCATTAACATTTGTTAATAACTCAGATATGAAATGCTTGATTACCCTTTTCCACCTCAGGTAGATCATTTTATAATTCACTATTATTTATATATATCCTTACTTTCGGTGACTTTGGCTTGGCCATTTGACATGCTTTTTCTTATAGAAAGAGAAAATATCATAAAAGACCTCACAAATTTCCACCAATTCTCCTGCTCTTCTTTTCTGTCATGAGTTTGGGCAAATCTTATTAGGGGCTTGTAGCAGTTTGATGCTATTATAAATTCCAAAAAGATATAAATTATGTTTGTAAACTGGTCTGTTCCTTTGGGCATGATTCCTTATGATTGTATTCTATTCAACTGAGATGTCTTTGATTAACTTAAATTAAGATTAGGGCTTTGATTTGACCATTTCAGTAGAGTGTAACTCAGTTTATTTTCACCCCCTTAATGGGCTATATAAATGGACACTGACTCAAGAAGACTGATAGAAGAAGGCACAGGAAGATGACAGCTCCAAAGACGGGGAAGAGGAGAGAACTTGGCCATTTAAGTCCTGCCATGTGACAGAAGGAGAAGGCTTAAACAGCTAAATTCTCAGGGAGAGCTGAGCCATTTGCCTGAGAGTTTGCTGCTGAAGAGACCAGAGCCCCGAGCAGTTGAAAAGGCCCAGACATAAATGAGCCATGCATCCTACAGCTGAGATTGGAAGAAGCTGGGCCCATAAAACAATAAGAGGAAGAGGAATTCTGGACCATCACAGAGATCAGCAACCATCTTGCTTCAACACGCAACAACAGACTTTGGTGAGAAAACACCTCTTATGGTACCTTGAGTTGGATGCTTAGGGCCTGGTAACTATAAGCCATTACCCAAATAAACACCCTTTATAAAACCAACAAACTTCTGTTACTTTGCATCAGCATGTATTTGGCTGACTAATACAGGGCCTCTCCATGATCCTGGGCCTGAAGCAAAGCAGCAGCTCAGTCAGAGCTACAGTCAACCTGCAGCTTACATCTACTGTAAGTTAGTAATAAACCTTCATTATTGAAAGCCCCTTGATGTTGGGTAGTTTCTGCTACAAAAAAACTGACTAATAGATTACATTTGTTGGATTTTTAAATTACTTAAAATTAATCAGCAACTAGTGAGATTGCAGAATTAAAAAAGCTAATATCTCTATCCTCCAATGATTAGTACATGAGAATTTAAAACCATCTAAAATGAAGTTTGAAACTTGAGATTTTTAAAATATTTTCCAATATACCTATAGCCTTTTTTTTCCTATTCTGCACATACTGATTATAAATCTATATGAATGATAATGAGAATGCTAATAAAATATTTATAAATACAAATTGCCTTCTGAACTCATAAACTTTTTGTGCTCCAAAATTCAAGAACCAACCAGTTTTAGATAACATGTGGATATTGTAATCTTCCCTCTACATTACACAAATTACGTTGACATATACATATTTTCTTTTGCTTGGTATCAGTATCTCTCTCATTCCACATCTTAATCTCTCTGGCTCTCTCTCTTTGTCTCTCTCTCTTCTTCTTTCTCTTTCCCTTTCTGTCCTTCTGTCTTTCTTCTGAACCTATTTTAAGTTCACTGAAATAGTAAGAATGTAGTAAACTAGAAAGCACACCAGTCCCACAATAATAAGAAATGGCTAAGTAGTATATAAATTCATACTAATTTTGAACCTGTCAGAGGTCAGAGGTCACAGAATAACCAAATAGCCTAAAATCTAAGAAATTCAGAAATGCTTCCAAAAAAGAAATGAATTATTATGAATCGACTGCCAGGGAAGAGTGTGAAGGAACACAGTTCCACCGTAGAAGCACACATGATTCCAGCCAACATTTTAATGAGTCACTAATTATCTGGAGTGAACTGTCTGGCAGATGAAACCGAATCTTGGGGATATTGCTTCACTATACTCCAAGATGATGGACAGTGAAGGTTCAGAAATTGTAAAGGGTCAAGGAGGTAAAGGTATGACACAACCAGCACCAAATATAGAAAGATAGCATGGTTCATTTTGAAGGGATGTTTGGGAACATAGCATTCTCGAATTTGCTGGTGTTGATGAGCCCATTTGCATGGATATGCTCATTAGTGTGGGATTAGTACATGGGTGTGGGATGAGCACATAGTTGATCATATGAGAGAGGATATATGAGCAAAATCAAAGCTTGTTTGACAAGGAAAAAGTGAAAAATGGATTTGGCTATCAGTTAAACAGGTTATATTAGGGTCATTTGAAAGCATAGATTTTCATTTCTAAATCATGAAAATCATTGAAAGAGTTTTATCAGAAAAACATCACAATTATATTCATGACAAGATCCAGTGCTCATAATTTACTGAGTATGTGATTTTGTGCATTGTTTGATACCACAACAAAGGTAACTGATCCATCTTGTTCATATACCATTTTAAATTGTTAATATTTAACTAGCTGATTTCTGGGAAGATGCCATAAAACTATATAGGCAGGGCTCAACTCTCTCACTAAAAACAATGAAGGAAGGGCGAAAACTTACCCAACGGAGCTGCTTTGGGGTTCTATAGAACAGGAATGTGTTGTGCATCTTCCAGGAGGAAGTGAGGCAGATAAGGAAGCCAAAGGAAAACGGTGAGTTACTTGCCTCTGTGGCTGGAAACCACACATATACCCCACTCTCAATTTGAATAGTATAGGTAAAATCGCTGGTTCCCTACAGCCAACTGAGCAAGAGGGAGAATTCCCTGGGAGGAAGAGGGGTTTGGCAGCAGGAGGAGAGTGGGTGATTTTCAGTGGGTTTGGCCAGCTCAACCCACTTTGGATCTCAAAGAAGACCCCTACAAGGACTGAAGCAGCCCCAGGGAGAGGGGAGCTGTGTCTGACCAGGCAGGCTGTCACATCCAGCTGCCCAGGGAAAAACTGGAACTAGGTAAGTAAGGGGGTGAAGATAGGCACCTAAACAGACCTGCCTCACAAACTGTTAGAAGCCCAATAAGCCTAATGCAATGAGGGCAGGAAGACCCAGATAAGTTTCCAGAAGCCTATAACCAATGAAGTCAGTGGAACTCAGTGGAAGAATTCCTGCCTTGCAAATATGAAATCCCTGGTTTGATTCCTGGTACCACTTAAGATAAAGGAATCCTCCAGGTTTTCAGACACTCAGCTGGAATCTTATCACAGGGAACATATGGAGAGATATTTTTTCTCTTCTTTTAGATATTCTTGGATCTGTTATTCTAAAAATTTCCATTGGTTCCTTTTGCTTTCTTTTTCTTTATTTTATTCAATAACATTGAGAACATCACCTGTGGAAAGCAGGCTGCAAGGATATATATTAATGAGTACTGGAAACCTGAGAAGCTCTTTAAGGGCTGAAGAAAGTAGGCCTTTTTTCCTGGGTGGTGTATTTTTTTAGTTGATGTTGTTTTGTCCCTTGTTCACTGTCTTACCCCATTCTTTGTTTGCTTTTCTTTTACTTATATTTCCTGGCTTTGTTTCTTTACTTTCCTTCATTTTTCTATCTTCTGTCGCTTTTCTTTCATTCCACATCTTCTTGTTTGACATTCATTTTTTATTTTTCTCTCTCTCTCTTTATCTTTTCTTCTCATCTCTCTGAATTTTAATTACTTCTATTTTTTCTCTATTTTGTTTCTTGTTTCATTTTTTCTATTCTAACATTTTATTTCTATTCCTTTGTATTTTTGTGTTTTTTTTTAACCTGTATAACATTTTATTTTCCTAGTTATTGTACAGTTGCTCTTCTACCTTTTTCATTATTATTATTATTACTGTTTTATCTTCTTAACTTTTTCCTTTGCTCTGGTCAAAATTTTTTTCACAATAGCACAGACAACAGCAAAGATATAGAATAATAGGAAAGAATTGCCAAAAAGAAACCTTAACACACATACAAAAAATAAACAACAAAATAAAAACCTAGAGTAGAAACAGAACATAACCAACCTAATAATCCCATCAAGAAAACAGATGTTTAGATATCAAAAAAAAAAAAATGACAAGCCATACTATAAAAACAGGAAGATATTGTGCAGTCTAATGAAAAAAGTATAAAAGAGGAGGAGATGCAGAACATGGAACAACTAATCATGAATGTCTAAACAAATAACATGAATCAACTTATTGAAGTGAGGGAAGAGGTAAAGGATATTATCAAGACACTGGAGAAACAAACAGAAGAATTTGTAAACATACATAAAAAAAAATAATGGGTCTGAAGTTGGTGAATGCCACAATGCAATAAATAAAAAATACACTGGAAGCAGATAGCATATTTGAACAGGCAAAGGAAAAAATTA
Organism: Cabassous unicinctus; assembly: GCA_029593785.1. Classification (NCBI taxonomy): domain Eukaryota; kingdom Metazoa; phylum Chordata; class Mammalia; order Cingulata; family Chlamyphoridae; genus Cabassous; species Cabassous unicinctus. Next base: position 20,824 of record JAQZBX010001073.1, on the reverse strand, counting down.
GTGATGTTGAAACAGTACATGTGAAATCAGAAAGATATTAGAAGAGATAGATAAAAAGAGAGAAAAAATAAAGCACAAAATACAATACAACTTGTATTAGTCAGCCAAAAGGGTGTTGATGCAAAACAGCAAAAAATCTGTTGGCTTTTGTAAAGGACAGCTTTCTGGGGTACAAGCTTACAATTACCAGGTCATAAAGCATGTGTAACTGCCCTCACCATAGTCTGTTGCCATGTGTTGGAGCAAGATGGCTGCCAATATTCAACTTTCCTCTTCCTTTTAAGGCTCCATGGTCCCAGCTTCTTCCAATAACAGCTGTATGCCAACAGGCACCCTAGCCTTTGTCTATCTCCCTGGGGCTTGAGTCTCTCAAGGCTGAGGCTTGTTTCTTTCCAAAAGGTCAGCTGTATTATCAGGCAAAATGCTAGTCTCTGCCATATCTGTGGAGCTCTTTCTATTCCTCTGTGTTCTTCTCCTGTGTGTTTACTTCCCAAAATCCAGCAAAAACTCCAACATCAAAACTCCAAGTAAATCCTCTGCTCTGCCATGTGGTTTTCTCTGTAACCCACCAAGGGGCTTCTGCTGTTTCTGTGGAGCTCTTTCTATTTCTTGGTTTTCTTCTAAGTGTGTGTTTACTTCCCAGGCTCCAGCTCAAAACTAGAGCAGAAAACTCCAAATAACTTCCCTGCTGTGCTGTGTGGTTTTCTCTGTATGCCACCACCCAGCAAGGGGGTAGGGATTCAACATCTTATTGACATGGCCCAATCAAAGCCTTAATCATTATTTAATCAAATAAAAGTGAAGCCTCTGAATCCAATACAATCTAAAGTGCAAAGAGGTCAGTTTACAATTATAATCCAATACCTATTTTCAGAATTCATAAACAATACCAAACTGCTACACTCTACTCTCTGAATTCCAAAAAGACATTACAATATTCAAAAAACCTGAAATCAGTATCAATGCTTAGTAAAAAATCACAATCAGTGTAAAGACATACAGTTTGCCTTGAGGCAAAATGACTTCTGGCTGTAGACTTCTGAAACTTACAAAATCATTTATCTGTTTCCAATAAACAAAGAGACAAAAGATAAACATTTCCATTAACATAAAGATAAATTGGGAGGGAAACATGAGTCATGGGTCTTCTACAGTTCAGTAAACCTGCAGGGCACACTTCAGTAGGTGTCAAAGACTGAGGGTCATCCTTAAGATGATATTTTCTTCTCCTTGGGGCCTCATGAGGACCCACCCTTTCCACAGCCTTGCCCAATGGCCATTTCCTTGGTTCCATCATCATGAAGCATCTGGCTGACAACCAAGCTCTAGATATCACCCTCCAAGAGCATTGGCATTATTGCCATAATTTACCCAATCTATGGGCAAGAGCCTTAACCCTCATAGTACAGTGAACTGAAGACAACATCCTCCCTAACCTTTGGCATATAAGCTCAACCCACTCAGAGCAGCGAATTGAGTGCCTGGTCTTCTCTGTGGGGGACAGGTCCACCACTCTCAGACCTATGAGGTCATGACTTTAACCTCCCTAATCCTTGGGGAATGTGCTCCACTTTCTCTGTACCCTGGGGTGACAAAACACTCCCCTATCATTGGATGGGAACATTCACCCTCTTCAAATCTTGGGGCAAACTCACCCTCTCTGTACAAATGGGTGGGATTCCTCTCTTGGCCTGAAGTGATATCTTAATTCCAGACCTCAGCTTCCATGGGTTTCCTCTTAAAGCTGTTTCTCCTTCAACCTCTCACTTCCATGTCCCTTTTAGTCCAAGATGAGAGTGGTTTTGTTCATACAGCTCTCTCAAAAACCTTGTTGGTTTAGCATGAAAGAAGCAGGGGTCCAAGCCATCAGACAGTAAGACTTTACACAAGTTTTTCTGAGATAACTGCATCTTCAATCCTGATTCACAAGTTTCATGATGAGTTATGTCTTCAAAAGGAGCACTATCATCTGGGAGCTTGATTTCCAGAGGCTTGGAATTTCCAGAATCAGTTTCTGTCTCCTTTGTGCCCAACAATTCGGTCCTTAGCATATATCTCTCATTTAACATTTTGTTATGAACTGCAAGGAGAAGCCAAGCCATATTCTCTGAGTTTACTTTGGAAAGTTCTTCAGCTAAATGCCCAGGCTTACTATTTTCAAATTCTGTCTTCCATAACACCTCAGGAGTTAACCTTTCTAAGTTCTCTGCAACTTCAAAACATGGACCACTTTTCCTCAAGTTTCCAATAACAGTTTCATCATTTCTTCTAGGGCACAATAAAAAATCCCTTTAGTGTCCTTATCCCTGCCAACAGTCTCTTCAAACCACTATAGGCCTTTTCTACCAAACACCTCACAATTCATCCAAAAAATAAATACCCCTTACCTAATTATAAAACCATTTCAGAATTTTAGTAATTGCAAAAGCACTTCTCCATTCTCCAGTACCAAATTCTGTATTACTCAGCCAAAGGGGTGGTGCTGCATAATATCAGGAATCTGTTGGCTTTTATAAAAGGTATTTATTTGGGGTAGAAGCTTACAATTACGAGGCCATAAAGAATAATTTACTTCCCTCACCAAAATCTGTTGCCACATGTTGGAAGAAGATGGCTACCATCATTAGCCTTCCTCTTCCTCTTAAGGCTTTATGGTCACAACTTCTTCCAATATCAGCTGTAGGGCATCAGGCTCTCTAAGCTTTGTCTCTCTGCCATGGCTTTATTCTCTCCAGGCTCAGGCTTACTTCTCTCCACAAAGTCAACTGTAAACTATCAGGCAACAGATTGTCTCTTTTCCATGGGCCACTGCTGTGTCTGTGGAGTGCTCTTTATTCCTCTGTGTTCTTCTCCTGTGTGTTTACTTTACAGGCTCTAGCTCAAAGCTCTAGCATCAAAACTCCATCAAAACTCCAACTAACAACTCTGCTCTTTTAATAAAGTAAAAGTGAAACCTCTGAATCCAATACAACCTAAGGTACTAACCGGCCAGTTTACAAACATAATCCAATATCTATTTTTGGAATTCATAAATAATGCCAAACTGCTACACACCCCAAACAGTATAAATCCTAATAGGCCTAATAAGACATATACTTATCAAATTGTATAAGTATAATTATTATTATTATAATAAGAGGAAGAGGCAGAGGAAGGCTAATATTACTTATTATTGTCCAATAATCAAGACAAAGATAGAATATTGAATGTAGCAAGAGAAAAGAGATCTATCACATACAAAGGGAAGCTCAATAAGATTAAGTGTTGATTTCTCCTCTGAAACCATGGAGGCAAGAAGGAAGTGACATGACATAATTAAGGTGATAAAAGAAAAAACTCCCAGCCTAGAATTCTCTATCCAGCAAAGCTAATATTAAAAAATGAGGGAGAGTTCAAAATATTCACAAATAAACAGAGTTTTTCATTCTCTAGGATAGGCCACATACTAGGTTACAGAACAAATCTCAGTGAATTCAGAAAGATTGAAGTTATCAAGGTAATAATTTCTCTTACCAAAATGGAATGTAGCTGGAAATCAGTAAGGGGAAGAGAACCAGATTAGGCACAAAGATATGGAAGTTAAACAACACAATCTTAGACAATCAGTGGGTTGGGGATAAAATTGCAAAATAAATCTGTAAATACCTTGAAATGATTGAAATAGACAACACATGTATGAAAACATGAAAACAAAGAGATGCAGTAAAAGCAATGCAATGAGGGAAATTTATACACATAAATGGCTATCTTAAAAATGCAGAAATAGGTAAAGTAAAAAACCTAATTGTCCACCTGGAAGAATTAGAAAGTGTAAAATAAACTAATCCAAAAGCAAGTAGAAAGAAGGAAATAAGAACGATTAGCAGAGCTAATCTTTTAGCAGAGCTAAAAGAACTTGTAAATAAGAAAATACTACAAAAAATTAAGAAAACCAAAAGTTGGTCCTTTGAGAAGGTTAATAAAATTAACAAACCTTTGGCTAGACTAACAAGGAAAAAGAAGATGCAAATAAATAAAATGAGAAATGAATAAGGAGATATCACCACAGACCCCACAGATATAAAGAGTACCCTAAGAGGATAGTTTGAAAAGTTGTATTCCAACAAGATGCATAAGTTAGATGAAATTTACCAATTTCAAGAACTGCACAAACAGCCCACACTGATGAAAAAAATCAATGAACTCAGCAGACCAATCACAAGTAACAAGATTGAATCAGTCATTAAAACCCTCCCAACTAATAAGAGCCCATGACCAGATTTTTTCACAGATGAATTCTAACAATCATTCTGGAAAGAACTAATACCAATTCTGCTTGAATTCTTCCACAAAATAGAAGTGGATGGAACATTGTCTAACTCATTCTATGATGCCAGCACCATCCCAGTACCAAAGCCACACAAAGACTCCACAAGAAAGGAATTCCATAGACCAATCACTTTAATGAACCTAGCCCCTAACATCTTCAACAAAATACATGCAAATCATATTCAACAACACAGCAAATGAAGTATATATCATGATCAACTTGGTTTCATCCCTGGTATAGAAAGTTGTTTCAACATAAGAAAACAAATCAATATAAAACATCACATTAAGAGATTGAAAGAAAAAAGTTACATAATCATCTTTACTGATGCAAAAAATCATTTGACAAAATGCAGCACACTTTCCTGATAAAAACACTTCAAAAGATAGGAATAGAAGGAAACTTCCTAAACAAGATAAAGGGTAAAAATGATAAAAACACAGCTAACTTTTATGGAGGGGAGGGAGTGGGGTATATGGGAAACCCTTAAATTTTTATTTAATATATATTTAAAGTAAAGATTCTCTAAAATAAAAAAGTAATTATAAAATAAACAACAGCATTTGTGTACAAAAATAATGAGCAATCTGAGGAGGAAAGAAAAAAATTCCATTTATGCCACCTAAAAGAAAGAAATTCCTAGGAATAAACTTAACTAAAGATGTAAAGGCCTTGTATGGAGAAAACTACACAACACTGTTGAAGGAAGTCAAAGAAGACCTAAATAAAAGGAAGAATATTCCCCATTAATGGATAGGAAAACTAAACATCATTCAGATGTCTCTCCTACACAAACTGATTTACAGATTTAACACAATCTGAATCAAAATTGTAACAACTTTTTTTACTAAATTGGAAAAGCTAATTATGAAATTCACTTGGAAGGGCAAGGATCCACAAATAGTCAAAGACACACTGAGAAACAAAAATGAAATTGTAGAAATCCTGACTTTAAAAAATACAAAAAGCTACAATGGTCAAAAATGCATGGCATTGGCACAAAGATAGAAGGACTGAACCATGGAACAGAAAAGGCAGTTCTGATACAGATCCTCACATATATGCTCAATAGGTATTACAAAAGGTCACTAAGCCCACTCAATTAGGAAAGAATGGCCTCTGCAGAAAATGGAGTTGGAGAACTGGTTATCGATATGAAAAGAATGAAAGAGGATCACCATCTCATGTGCTATATAAAAATTAACTCAAAATAGATCAAATCTAAATATAAGAACAAAAATCATAAAGCTCCTGTAAGATAATATATTGAAATTTCTATGAGATGTTCAACTAGGAAATGGTTTCATAAACTTTACACCCAAAGCACAAGCAACAAAAGAAAAGATAGATAATTGGGACCCCTTCAAAATTAAAACATTTCTGATTCATAGGAATTTGTCAAGAAAGTGAAAAGGCAGGCTACACCTTGGATGAAAACATTTGGTAATCATCTATCTGATAGGGGCATAATATCTAGAATATTTAAAGAAAACCTAAGTCCTGGAAATGAAAGGACAAACAAAGTATTTAAAAATTGGGCAATTGATTTGAATAGACACTTATACAAAGAAGAAATACAAGTGGCTAAAAAGCACATGAAAAGATGCTTAACATGGCTAGCTATTAGGGAAATGCAAATCAAAAGTACAATGTGATATCATTTTCCACCCATTAGACTGACATCTATTAAAAAAACAGTTGACTGCAAGCATTGGATAGGATGTAGATGAAAGGGAATACTTATCCACTGCTGATGAGAATGTAGAATGGTCCCGCCATTTTGGAGGACTGTTTGGCAGTTCCTCAGGAAGCTATCTATAAAATGGCCATATTATCCAGCAATCCTACTGCTGGGTATATACCCAGAAGAATTGAAAGCAGGGACATGAATATATATATGCACACTGATGTTTATAAGGTTGAAAGCAACCCAAATGTCCATCAACAGGTGAATGGATAAACAAACTGTGGGATATACATACAATGGAATATTACTCAGGTGTAAGAAAGAATGCAGTATTAACACAAGGGACAACATAGATGAATCCTGAAAACCTTATGTTAAGTGAAGTAAGCCAGACACTGAGGGACAAATATTACATGACTTCACTAATATGAATTAAGCAAATTTAGCAGACTCACAGAGCTAGAATCTGAAAGATTGGTTTACAAGATACAGAAAGAGATTAGAGGTTTGTGAGGTGATGCCCATATGGGCAAAATCTACAAAAATATAGAAGGGTGTACTTGTGCAGTAAATGACCATGATAGTGGTGCAGTGATGTGATTAGATTTAGTAGTGCTGGTCTGTCGGGGGCGGGTAGTAAGGATGGGGTTTGGGTCAAACTATCCAAGGAACTGAGGGAAGAGTCATGGGAAGAGCAGGTGAAATCTGGGGATTTGCAGGTCTGTGGTTAAAACTACAATGTTGTGGATGTTCTTTTGGCAAATATGTCAGGGGAGCATTACTGGTAGGGTGTTGGATGTGAGGGCATATGTGGGAAAGTGTGCACCTGTGGAGGCTTCTATGTTTTATGCAAATGTTCATCTTGGTACTGTGTGTTATATCAGTAGGTAGATACCAACACAATAAACAAGAAAACAGCAAGCTCCCATTCTGGGGAGTCCTACTATGCTATCAATTGGAGTGACAAGAATCCCTCAAGAATATGGGCAGTACAGAATAAAAGAAAACAGACCAATATGTCAAACTTGCAATGTTTTGGTATGCAATTATGAATCTTACTCCTCAAAAAATTGGAACTTAGTGGTTAACATCAGTTCCTAGAAGAGGGAGAGGGAAGAATAGAATAAATGGTAGATGGGACATTTTATGGCATTAGAATTGTTGAGCATGATCTTGCAATAACAGATACAGGCCATTTCAAATTTCATCAAAGCTTATAAAAATGTATGATCCAAAAATTAAACCATAATGTAAATCATTGACCATGGTTAAAACAATACTTCAATCTGTACCTCAATTGTAGCAAATGTACCATCTGCATGTAAAATGTTATTAACAGGGGAGAGGAGAAAAGAGGGAGGGAATTGGGTATATGAAAACCCCCTATATTCTCAATGTTACTTTTCTGTATCCTAATGCTTCTATGAAGAGAAAATGAAAAAAAATAAGACACTGGGGGAATATATGGAAGGAAATATCACTGAACATACAAGACAACAGATCCCACAATGATGTAAGACACAATGACTGAAATTAAAAAAAATTGTATTACCTCAAATTTTTAATTTTTTTGGTAATTCATTGGTTAAATTTTATTTTATTTTTTTAATTAATTTTATTTGTTTATTTTGTTGGCATAATTTTTTGAGAGATTTGGTTCACAGAAGGATCACAACAGTGGCAGGGGAGGATTATTAATGCAGGGTTTCAGTATTAGGGGATGCGTGGGAAGGGCTTCACCTGGGGCATGATTCTAAATCAAGTGAATATATTCAAGTGTTCATGAGACATTATCTCAGTGGGTGGACATCTGCACAATAAACAAAAGAATATTGAATTCCCATCCTGGGGAGTTCTGATACACTTTCCTAAAGGACAGCAAGTATCCCTGAGTGCAATGGCAGTGCTTAATGAAGGAAGACAAATCATTATATCAGGCCCTTGATATTGGTGATTGTACTTATGAACCTTTTCTTGTGAAACTGAAACTTAATCTAGTATTATATATTGCTTGAGTTACCTCCTGAAAGCCTCCTTTTTGCTCAAATGTGGCCTCTCTCTAAGTCAGACTCAGCATATAAATGCAGTATCTATCTCCCTGGGATGAGCCTCCCTAGTATCAAGGGATTTTTACCAAGTACCAACTAGCAATGTATCTGGGAAAAAGACCTTCATTAAAGGGGAAAATTGTAAATAAAAATGAGTTTTTATAGTTAAGACTCTTCAAAGTGAGACAGGAGTTCATTCCAGAGGTTAGGCTCATGCAACTCACAGAAGGATCTCATTGACTTCCACAGTAAATAGTGCCTCAAATAGCATGGATCCTAAGGGCTCTTGATACATCCAGAAATTATAAGCATGGCACACGGCTCAGGAATTTGGCACCCTGTTATGGGCCTTACTTGTAATTTATGCTCCCCAATGTAACAGAGTTAGTCTCATTTATAAGTTATCAACACATAGCTCTTCTGCCCCTTCTATTTGAATCTGTAATTATCACTATACTTGATAAATATATGTCCCAGAGACTTAAATCTTTGTTCCATGCATTTGCCAGTTGAGCCCTGAATTTCAGCAGAGATACAACACCTACAATCCAGTTCATTCAACTTACCCAGGACAAATAACAAGGAGATGTTGATTGGGAACTTAAATCACAAGGGACAGAGAGTGTCTGCAACTGCAAACAAGGTACCCCCATCCAGGTTCCCCATGGGATCTAAAGTACATTTCAGTTAGTAGCAAAGTGCACATCACCATCCCCAAATTCTCAAGATTGGGAAATTAACAATGGGCTAAAGTAGAATTATTATTATTCCACTGTGGACTTATTATTATTTGAGCAATGGAAGAACACATACTGATATGAAATCAGTGGCCTCCAGAGTTCTGAGGATTGAGAGAGGGAAGAATAGGTGTCATATGGGGGCATTTTCAGGACATTGCAGTTGTCTTGCATGGCTTTGCTGTGACAGATACAGGCCATTGTATGTTTTTTCATAACCTACAAAATTTTGCAGGACAGAGTGTAAATTCTAATGTAAACTGTAATCAATAGTTAGTAGCAATACTTCAATATGTTTTCTTCTATTTTAACAAATATACCACACAAATGAGGAATGTTGTTGATGTGGGAATATGTGGGAAGGGGAGGGAAATGGACCTATGGGAATCCCTTATATCATTTATGTACATTTATGTTATCTAAGGCTTCTTTAAAAATAAAAATAATTTTAAAAATAATGAAAATTAATATATATATGTAAAGGTTTAACTAGCAACCAGAAAGACACTGCATGTTAACATGTACATAAAGTCAATCCCCAGAGGTGTTGGGGTTCATTTACATTTCTAAGATATCTAGTTCCAGCACCATTTGTCAAAAGACTTTATTTTCTCTTAGAATTGTCCTAGTGCTTTTGATGAAAATCCAGTAAGTATATGTGTGTCTGTGTGTTTTTCTGGACTGTCTTGTTCTGTCTTTCTATTTATCTATCTTTACACTATTAATACAAAGTCTTGATTATTGTACTTTTATAAAAAGTCTTCAAATTGTGTTGATAACTCCAATTTTGATCCTTTTCTAAATTAAGATCTTTTTCTATACCTTTTTCATTTCCTTACATATATTAGAAAGACTACATAATGTCTACCTACATAAAGTCATATCTCTATTTATATGAATTTCACAACAAATAGAATAATTTAGGGAGAATTTACATATTAACAGTAGGGAATCTTCCAGTTCATTAACATTAATTCAGATGAGGAATCCATGATTCCTGCTTCTCAAGTATGTAAGTTGAACATTTGCATCCCCTTGAAACAGGGTGGGCCATTGAATGTGATACATTTCACTTTCATGCCTGACAGCATTACATTATAAGACAATACACAGTAATTTGCAGTTGTAATTAGGTATCATATATATTCTCTTTGAGTTAATTAAGATGGAATGCAGCAAGGTTGGACTTAACCATACAAATAAGAATATACAATGTATGATTCCATTTCTATACAGTTGAAAAACACAAATATAACCTCTGGGGTTAATATTCTGAATCTTGGCTTGCTTAAGGGTGGAAAGGATGACAGTATTTGGGCCCAGAGATCCTCACTGGCTGACCATGTTCTGTTTTTTGGTCTGGATTCTGGTTACATGGACTAAATCTGCTTTTTTTGGATATTAATTGAGACAATGATATGGCCTTTTCCATTCAGATATTAAACTTCACAAAAGGGAATTTTGAAAAAGATGCATCCAGAAATTCTCTTTGTACTACATCCCTAAATCTGCTCCTGGTCTTTCTTATTTGCATGTGGATTAAGTGTCTGGTGGTGCAACAGCTAGTCTGTGACCATGAGGATGAAAAACACATGTTGAGTAAACTAAAAGAAGATGGAATTCTTAACAATATCATTGAGCTGCCATAACAGCCATGGACTCCCTAATCTTAGATTTTCAAGGTGTGGATAAATAAATCACCCAAAATTTTAAAATCTCTTATTATTCATCTATCTGTTTCTTGCAGTTGAATGCCAACCCTATCTAGATACACTAGAATGTTCTGATACATTCCAGATTTGTTTTTAAAAGGCCTACTAAATAAAGAGGTGCATGGGGATATAAATTTTACAGCTTACATTATTCCACAATAATCATACCAGTGATGTTTCACTTTATCTTTTGATAACTACTGCACATGAACAAATGCCATGAGAATGTAGTAGACATCCAAAGGAGAGCTACAAATGTAAGCAAACATCAAAAATCACAGCATATAGGAACAGAAACTGAATTGATATACATTTATAAGCATATGTGAGTACTTTTTAGTATGGAAAATTTTTTCACCTGCAAAGCAATATATAAATGGTGACAATCAGGTATCTGAGCTGTGACAAGAGCCCATTTCCACCAAAAGCATAATATCTCTACTGATAAAGTCCATGTATGTGATGAATAATGAGGTAGGGCCATCTTGCCTGATGGACAACAACCTATTTGTTCACAAGTTTTAGCAGTACCACCAGGAAAATTGTCCTCCATTAGACTATGAATGTGATGGAAACAAAGCCTGCCACCCTCTGATGCATCACCATCTCAATTGGGACCCGTGAACCAGCAACATTAGCACCTGGGGCCTCATCAGAAGTGCAGACTCTAAGGCCTTATCCCACACCTGCTGAGTTGAAACCTGTATTTTAATGATCAATGGGTTATTTGTTTACACAGTAAAGCTTAGCAGAAGTGGTCTAATATACCTAAGAGTAAATAAGGCCAGGATTGAACAGAAGCAAGGGAGGGTAGAAGTAAAAGAGTTTTTGAGAAGTTTCATGGGATATGAACCTTACAACTGTCATTTCTGTTTCCCTTGAAAACCTTGAGTCATACATGTTCCTTTCCTTATCAGCTGGGACCCCCAGTTCTGGCAGTGTTTATCTTTACTTTTCCATCAAGATCCAGCATCCCCACTCTCTCCCATCACATACATGCATTCAGAGAGGACATAGGCCATGATGTTGGTGGGAACATTATTGGTTAAATCCCCAAATGGAAATTAAACAAATTCTCAACAACAGTAAAGTGGGATACACAACACCAGTGAATAAATTAACAGAAAGGATTACGATGAAACAATGATAATGGCTAGTTTATAGCCATATCCAAAAATGTGGGTAAAGTCATGGAAATAAGCCTTCATAAAATAATATATAAATTATAATAGATTTATATAAATTATACAAATAATTAAAAATAACTTATAGTTTAGAGTTAAGAGAGTGATCTTACAAAAATGGGTAAGATCTAGAAAAGTTGGGTAAGGTGTCTAGAAAAGAACAGATGTGTGGAAAATTCAAAGGTTCTGGTTTTACAGGGGTATTCATTTTGAAAATATTCAACAAGCTGAATATTTATAATATACTCTTCTGTGTGAATAGTGTTTTTGGTCAAAGCTATTTTTAATGTGATGTGTGTGTAAAAAGGTAAGGCATTGGGTGATTTATAAAATATATAGATTTTTCACCCAAATGTCCTTTAATTTTTAGGATAAAATGCATAGAAATATCAGGCAGTTTGCTTAAAGAAATGACAAGTATCACATATTCTGTCAAATACAATAGTGCAAAATATGCAACCCAGTCCTGCACCCCAATGCATATATCCCATTACATATGAGCACCTAGAATTCTTACTTCAATGAGTAGATGTTAATCATCAAACAGGATTCTTTTACTGGTGACCAGAGGTTCTGAGGAGAGTAGGAGGAAAGAATAGGTGTAACATGGGGCATTTGGGGGCCATTGGAATTGTTCTGATTGTTACTATAATGATGGATACAGGTTATTATACATTTTGTAAAAACTTATAAAATTGGGCACTGCAAAGTGTAAAACCTAATGTAAACCATAGACCATGCATAGTAGCAATGCTTCAATATGTTTTCTTCAATTAAGAAATGTACCACACAAATGAAAGTTGTTAATGTGGGACACTGTAGAAGGAGAAGGGGGTGGGGTATATGGGCACCACCTATATTTTCTTTTTTTTAATGAGGTTTTTAAATGAGGTTTTAATTTTTTTGCAATTTTTTCATTTTGAAATTATTTCCAACTTTTAAAATAGTTTGAAGAACTCCTGTATCTTTTACTCAAATTCCCTAATTATTATTATTTTACAACGTTTCCTTTATCATTTTCTCTTTTATTTTGGGAAGAGCTCTGAGCTCTCAAATGGCCACCAGATCCTCCACTCCAGCCCAGAGTCAAATAGTGCCATGTGAATCCCCTATATTTTCTGTAATAAAAAACTTTTTTAAAAATGAAGTAAAAAAAAATTCTTTTCTATTGTAGTGCAATGTGTGATTTAAAGTTATCTTTAAATTTAAGATCATATCTGAATTTAGGGTAGGTTCCTGTTCCATGAAATGTTCAAAGGATCACAATTTCTGGCTCTGAGGCTTTCACTCCTATAATAACAGACACCTCCTATATCCCAGAAGAAATGACCATTTTAGGTGTTCCATCCCGAAGAATCTTTCCAGAGCCCTCATTATTTCTTTATTCCCAAGACTGTAGATGAAGGAGTTCAGCATAGGTATGACCACAGTGTACATCAGCAAGGCTGTTGCACTTGAGTGTGCATTTGGCAATGCAGTGGAACTAAGATACACTCCTAGGACTGTACCATAGAATAAGGAGATCACTGAGAGGTGAGACACACAGGTGGAAAATGCTTTATACTTCCCCTGAGCTGATGAGATTGCATGTACAGAGGAAAAAATCTTGGAATAAGAGTAAATGATACCAGTGAAAGAAGAAAAATGTAGCAGCCCAAATGTGACATGCATCACTATTTCATTGAGGAAGGTGTCAGAACAGGAAAGCTGGATCATCAGATAAAACTCACAGAAAAAGTGGGAGATTTCCAAGTGGTTACAAAAAGACAGCCACAACAGCATCAAGCTTTGTAACAAAGAATTCAAGGCCCTCATGTTCCAGGACCCCAGAGCTAGCAATCTACAAAGCTGAGGATTCATGATGGCCATGTATTTCAAAGAGTGGTATATGGCCACGAAGTGGCCATGAGCCAACATGGCCAGGTTGAAGTCATCCAACCCTGTAAAATGCATGAAAAAGTACATCTGTGTGAGGCAGCCTTCATAGGTTATGACTCTTATCTGTGTCTGTATGATCACCAACATCTTTGGGACAGTGGTGGAGGATAAACAAATGTCTATGAAGGACAAGTTGAAGAGGAAGAAGTAAATGGGAATGTAGGGGTGGGAGTCACGGGTGGTGGTCAAGATGATGAGCAGGTTCCCAGTGATGGTGACCAGGTACATGGGAAGTAACAGTCCAAAGAGGAATGACTGTAACTCTGGAAAATCCCCGAAGGAGAAATTCTGAAATTCTTGTATTATTTCCTGGTTCCACGTGCTTGATGTGAATAACTAGAAAGAGAAAAATAAGATAACTAATTTTTCAAACAATCAACCATTAATAACCTAAATATGACTTGTATTTTGGAGTAAGGAAGTTAATTTCTGAATTCGTTTATCAAATCTAAACAGGGATCGCCAACTCTGATTAGCAATTTCTTCCCTACTTTCAAAATATTCCCCAGTCTGTCATGCATTGTAAGTTTTTATGGAAACTCATTCATTCATTTTTGGAATGAATATTTACTCCAGCTCCTCTGCAGACACTGGCTAAGCAATGGGAATAATGTACTGCAAACAAAAGTTACCTGCAATCTGATAATGGAGATAGAGATCTTACATACATGTGTATACATATTTATGTAAATATTAATAGATTTATAATATGTTCAGGTCCATGAGAGCATGGGGATTGGTGAGTGCAGGTTCTGTATGGCAGTAAAGTCAGAAATTCAATGAAGATAAACTTGAACTCCTTCACAGAGATGCACATTGGAAATTCAAAAGAGAGTGATGATAAAAAGTCCCCAGAAGATGGATACTTGAAATAGAGATAGAAATTCTTTTTTCTGATTAGTGAAATCCTCAGTGTTTCCTCTAAGTCTCCATGGACTGGATGAGAAGACTCCTGTCATTGCTGAAAACCATCTCCATTTCAGATTGCAGATGCAATCAACCATAGATGGAATCAACTGACTAGTGATTTAAATCCATCTTAGAAATATACTCACAGTAACAATCAAACCAAAGCTTGCTTGACCAAACAGCTGGACACCATAACCCAGAGAAGTTGGCACATAAAAATAAACATCAAATCCAAACATAATAACCTTACCACCAATACACATCTCCTTAAATGACCCTTAATTTCTAAATAAAGTCAATAACATAAACACACTTTCACTTTACTTAACTCAACTGTACTGCATATGACTGGAACTGTACTAGCACTGTCCACAGAAGAGGATGCAAGAACTTAGGTAATATTAATTATTATCCTTTATATCTTATAACTTAAATACAATAACATAAAATTAATACAGTTTATTTAATATAATATAAGGATAAGGGAGAGAAAAAACAAGATATTTGCTTTACGTATATATACAAATATACCCGGAACAAAACAAGGAAGTAATAACTCCTTATTTCTGCAACTGATTATGTGCTCTTATCTCATATTTAAAACTATCTCCATCTTCTACCCATTCCATATTCACAATACCCTCAGCAAGCATCTCATCTGGTCATGGCTGTTTCCTGTTTTGATGATCAAGTTCTTCAATCCTGACCAAGTTGGGCTTTAAGTAGTATTCCTGGGGTGGGTTGTTGCTGTATTCCAATGACTTTAACCATGGAGGATGGTAGCATTAAGACATGCCCGATAATCTGGATTATTCTGCAATGAGTACAGTAACTCTCTTCTTTGCCAGTTGATTCTGAGGCATGAGGACCACAAAGTGGTCTGTTCACAATCATGTCACCAAGTTCAATGGAAACATTGTTGTGTCTCCTGATGGGAACACTCTTCCTATTCTAAAGAAGACCTCTAGCCCAGCAGAGCATAAGGTGAAAGGTATATGAAGCAAAAATTTTCTAATGAATCAGTAAGGGTAATAGTGAATGGTGTCACTTCCATTTCCATACCTTATTTCCTGGACCCATGAATACTGCCTATGCAAGAAACAGCACTATAAAGTGTTTGCTGATTTAAAGCCTCCTGGAGAACATTTCCTGAAATTTCCAAGTATTGCTACTCAGCTACTAGAAGGCCAGTCCACCATTCTATCAATCCAGATACCTCAGGATGGAAAAAAACAGTGAATTTCATGAGCATGTGCCCATTCCCACATTTAATTTGTTTTGAAGTGGGTTCCATGATCAGAAGCAATTCTGGGTGGGATAACATGATGGTGGATAAGACATTCTGGAACCCCACAGATGGTAGTTTCACAGAAGCACTGTATGCAAGGAAGGCCAGTTGATATCCACAGTACAACTCTGTTCCTGTAAGAAAAAAAACATTGCCTCTTCCATTATGAAAGCAGTCTAATGTATACAACTTGCCACCACCTAACAGGCTGATCACCTCAGGGTATGATGCCATATCAAGAATTGAGTGTTGGTCTCTGCTGCTGGCATATTGGGCACTAAGCTATGGGTAAGCCTTAGTGAGAGGAAGTCCACGTTGTTGAGTCCATGCATAACTTCCATCCCAACCAACTTGGCCACTTTGTTCATGATGCCACTGGCTAATGAGAGAAGAAATCATTCTGTCCACAGATTATTAAAACTCTCCTCTCCTAAAGCGAACTTCTCATGAGCATTCATTTGAGACTCAAATACCTCCCTGTTTTTTGCCCATTCAGAAAGGGCTATCCACATACTTTTCCCCCAAACCTCTTTGTCACCAGTTTTCCAGGCATTTTCCTTCCAAGTCTCTGATCATTCAGTCAAATCACTGGCCACAGCTCAGGAATCAGTATATAAATGATACATGACTGGCTATTTATCCTTACAAGCAAAATGAATAACCAGGTGCACTGCTTGATGTTCTGCCCACTATGAGGCTTTCCCTTTACCACTACCCTTCAGGTTAGGCTGAGAAAGGCTCTGGAGTGCTGCAGCTTTCCACTTATACATGGCACCTGTGTAACATGCAGATCTATCTCAAAACAAGACCAAAATTTTCCTTTTTCTGTCAATCGGTCATAGGGATTTCATCATGAGTCCATCACTGATGCCTGGGAAACAGAAGGCAATGAGGTGGTAGTGGGGGCCATGGGCATTTGGTGCACTTCCTCCTGAAATTTCCTAGTGCCATCAGGGCCAGTATGAACTAGCTCTCATATACACCAGTTCCATTTTGTGATGGAGTGCAGTTGTGCAAACCCAAATTTATGGATTCAGAAAATACCCATCTCAATAGGGTCTCCTGGTACCTAGGTGGCCCATGGTTAAGCAAGTGTTCAGCTTCTACTAAGACTCAGTATCAGGGCAAAAGGTGTTTTGCAAAAGAAGAATACTTATCTACTGTGTATAAAGGTATTTCATCCAAATACCTTGGGATCTGAATTGTGATTCTACCATAAGATAATGCCAAAGGCTCAAAATGGCCTATTTACCACCAAAATATACAGTACCATTGAATCATATGACCCAAGTGGCAGAGCAGCTTACATGGCAGCCTGAAATGTTACAGACCCTCCTCTGGTCCAAGTCATCACTCAAAATTAGCAACTTTTCAGGTCACTTTGTGTATGGGCTGGAATACCATGCACACATAAGGAATATGTTGCCTTCAAAATTCAATTTTGGAATTTTTGGTTGTATGAAGAGCCAGATGAAACAGCTTATCCTTCACTAGAGAAAGGATGACTCAAGATGTGCTGTATCACTGAATACCTCAAATGTCAGTACACTCGATGGTGCCATCTCCTTTATCTTCTGTGTTCCATTTTTGTCCAGCTTTTTCCTGTGTCTTTCTCTGCGTGGTCTTCTCTGTAGGGTCTCCAGTAATAGGATTAAGACTTATCCTCATTCAGTTTGCTATATCTTAACTAAAAATATCATCTTCCCATTAACCAGTTTAAATGGGTTCACACTCAGAGGAATGGATTAAGATTAATAACATGTTTTCTGGGGTACATAATTCAACCTACCACACTAGGTTCCAGGCATGAATTAATTTACTTAAGAAGTGATAACACATTTGGAACAGCAGCTGCAATTGGAGTCACAACTTGGCTAATTTTATAAAAATCCATGGCATCCACCGAGACCCACCAGTTTTCTGCACAGGCCAAATAGGATTTGTGAAGGGGATGCAGTGGGAATGCTTAACCCTACTCCCTTTAAGTCCTTGATGGTGGCACCAATATCTGCAGTCACTCCAGGAATACATTGTTGCTTTTGTTTCACTATTTTGTCAGTTAAAGGTAGCTCTGGTGGTTTCTACTTGGCATTTTCTACCATAATAACTTTCACTCCACAGGGCAGGGAACTAATGAAGGGTTTCCATCAGTTGCCGAGTATGTTATTTCAATTGTACATTCTAGAATTTGAGAAGTAGCCACAGAATGAAATTAGTAACCAACTGGAATCACTGAAGAGACAAACCTGAGCAAAAACTCCATTGATCGTATGACCTTCATTAGCCCCTTCATTTACTGTGGGATCACAGTGACATTTTGAGTATCATAGAATTCATGTCAGTTAAGAGCCAGCATCTAATAATCCAAATATCCAAACATTTCTGTATTTCCAACAAAACATTCACCTTGGTAAAAGGCTATTGTTCTATTTGGGGATTGCTGGAAGATGAACAGTATAAAATGTTTGGCAGTACAGTGGGCTCCTTCCTCATATATCATAGCCTTCCCTTGTGTCAAGGACTTCTGGGCCTATAAGCTGTCCCAAGTCTGGGAATTGATTGAGTATCCATGATTTTGTAAGTGTGTGTGATTCAAGTTAGCTTTTTGTTCACTAAACCTAGAAAACTTTTCCTTATAAATATCAAGTCAGAATCTAATAAAATGCCCATCCATTTCACTTCTAGGTTCCCCAAGATGAAGTAGTCAATGCCACATATCTGTCAGTGAGATCAATCTGATTACAGCTTTGATGACAGTGGAAACCACCAAATATGCATAGACCTAGTCAAAGAGGCACATGCACACACAGACACACATATAAAGAGACATATACAGACAAATACAAAGACAGACACACAGACACAAATAGACATATACAGACATTCACACACAAGCAGACACAGACATGGGCACACACAGAAAATACAAGCACATGTAGAAAGACATACATGCACACACAGACAAACATACAAAGACAGAGAAGCACAGAGACATTCACCCACAGAGAGACACAGACAAACACCGCAAAATGGTTTACTGGTTCCTTCTTGATAGCATGATTTACTTAACTCAAGAAAATCTAAGTAGGCCATGAATGAGTACACTTCAAGCTACCAACATATTTAAGAATGGTACACAGATATCCCAAAGACTCCATACATATGAAAATTAGAGGCTTAATTTTGGTATGGCAATTCTCTGCTCTGTATTTAAAGAACATAAAAATCTGTTATATAGGTAGAGAGAGGGAAATGAAATGTACCTGATGGAAAAAATTATACTCTTTAATCACCCCTAGGAGCTGTGATTAAGAAATTTTCCTTAGTTCTGGTGAATTCCTATCTTGATGATATTACATGGTATCCAGAAAAACTAATAAAGGAGCAAAAACCAGTTTATCCAAAATAAAATTTGTAATATTTTCATGGTGTCAAGTCATCATACAGATTGAACACCCCAAGAGTAAAACAAGCTAAGGGAACAAGCCATGTTTTCACACACAAAAAAATAGAATAAGTAACAAAAAATGTTGGGAATTTTTTATGGGAAGCGGTAGAAGATTTTCAAATGATATTCAATGCAAACAATTTTTTGAACCAAACAAAATTGATTTTGAAACCCAGATCTACCATTATATTAGCTCTTGAAATTTGATAGAAATCAAAGATCTTAATTCTTAAAACAATCATCTGTATAGTGGTAATTTTGATATACATCCTCCTAAAATGATTAGGATGATGAATCAATATCTGCAAAAATATTAGCATGATTCCTTCCTGTCAGTGAATGAATGGTTATCATAGTTAGGAAGATGAGGCTAAATTTTCTTCTACTTCTCAAATGTCTCCTTCTTTCCAAATAAATCCCCAATCCAATGTTCTAATCTCAGTTCCTTAGGATCCCTTCCAATAATCAAAGACTGTGCACCCCTCTAAATTATGAAGAGGGTAAATGTGGCTTGTTGCCAAATGACAACAAAGAATGTTTCCAAGTGATGGCAGAAGGTGATGTGATTATAGAACTAGATCTAACCAGAGAAGACAATGAGTAGAATAAAGAGAACAGGGTGTGAAACCAAGAGGACACTATGTATTAAACATTAATTGTTGTAATCATTAATGCAATATGTATAAATATTAATCATTATTAAATATTAAGTTTAAAAAGCAGGAATTTTTACGTTTGAAAGGCAACAGCTTACCTTGGAATATATGATAACACATCTTCCTAATGTATCAGAGTTAGATTCATTTATAATTTGCCTACACATGGCTCTTCTGCCCTTTTTATTTGAACCAATAATTAGCACTATACTCATTAAATATATGTGCCAGAGATTTAAATCTTTAGCTTGTTCATTTGCCAGTTGAACCTTGAATCTCAGGAGAGTTGTAGCCAGCACCTATTCTGCAGTTCATCAGACTCACCCAGGACAACTAATTGAAGAATGATGATTGACAACACCCATTCCCCAAAACAGAGAGAAACTACAACTGCAAGCAAGACAGTTCATCTGCCCTATGGGATCTAATTACCCTCTCAATCAGAAGCCAAGTGAGCACCACCATACCAAAATCTCATGATTAAGGAATGAACATGCATAAGGTGGAATACAATTATAGAACAAATTAGATGTATTATTATTTTAGTAATGGAAGAATTGTAACATTGATGTAAAGACAGTGGTCACCAGAGGTTCTGAGGAATAGGTATAACAAGAGGCATTTTGGGGACATTGCAATTCTTCTCTATTATAATGTAATGACAGATACAGCCCATTTTCTTAAAATCTACAAAATTATGTTTTGTAATATTTAAACTATAGTGTAAACTCTAGATAATTGTTAGTAACAATGCTTCAATATGCATTAATCAAATTTACCACACTAATGAAGGTGTTGTAACTGGGGGAGATTGTGTGAGGGGAAATTTAGGGTAGATGAGAGTACGCTATTTTTTACTGTAACATTTATATGATCTAAAGTTTCTTAAAAAAAAAAAAGATAAGAAA